>JBBPMC010000244.1:0-29833 GCA_038090115.1 Strobilomyces echinocephalus | reverse complement strand
TCCCCCGAGAACGCGCGCCACACGTCGCTCACGTATGTCGCTTCAGAAGGCCTACTTTCTAGGTAACCTCTCCAATGGCAGGCCCGCGCAGCAAGACGTCGTCTTTGCCCACCCCCCGATCCTCGACCTAGTCCACTCGTGCAGTGCGTGCTCAACCTGCTGACGAGCAACCCACGTCGACGACAAGAGTTGATCGAGGCCGGGTTCGTGTCGACGTTGAGGCACTTGTCCGATTAGACGGGGGGGTGAGCGTGAGCCCGGGTGGGGCGGGCGTGGCTGGGACGGGGGCTGGGGCGAAGCATCAGATCAACTTCGAGGACGACAAGGACGCGGCTGGGTTGGCGAGGAGGGTGTTGGATCTGATGGACACGAACGTGATTGGGGAGATGTCGTGGTGGCGATCCAGGGTAGGCTTGTACCCGCTTTTGTGACGTCTCTCCGCTGCTACGCCGTCGGTGTACCGCCAGGAACGATCGATGAATACCAGGCTTCTCGTTATGCAGCGTGGTTCGAGCGTTATGGACAGGAATAGAACGTGTTCGGTCGCTGTTCATCAAAGATGGTGAGCTTATATTAGACTTCATGGCCATGAGTAAAGGTGAATTGAGAAGCACAACCACCGAGGCACGAGGCGGCCTTATATCGATGATACGACACGTGCATGATGGGCGACTTGAAGGCATGCCGACCTGACACCTCCACAAACATGTTTTCCAGCCCACCTGGTCTGCAACGAAAAGATGGTGAGCAATTGATGGAACAATCGAGATGACGACGCTGACGAGTACTGGAGCCCCGAACGGCCAAAGTCCTTCTTCCAGTGTCGTTCAGCGAAGGAGAAAAGGGCCGGTCGACATCAATTGTTCAGGCACCATACTGTGCGTCGCATTATTTGCCGACGGGGAGCACATCGTGGGCACGGAAGATGGGATTCAGAAGATTCGGCATTGGCGGATGCAAGATGGCAGTGAGGTGGGTCCGTCAATGGACGCTGGGGATCGTGTCTCCTCCATCGCAGTGTCACGAGATGGCAGATGGATAACAGGCGGGACGGAGCGTGGCGAGGTGCAGATCTGGAACGCGGAAACGCACGACAAAGTGCGAGCGATCCAACGACACCCCACGTCGGTGTTTGCGGTGGACGTCTCGGCGGATGGGACCAAGATCGTGACGGGATCAGATGATAGGACCGTCTGCGTGTGGTCGCTGTCGAGCGGTGACCAACTCCTCGGACCATGGGAGCACGAACACGACCTAGCTGCTGCAAAGTTTTCCCCCGACGGTCGTCTCATTACCACCGCCACGTACAAGCGTGACTCTGTTCGGGTCTACGACGAAGATGGCCGTCGCCTCTTCGATGTCAAAATCCGAGTCGGCTCACCTTATAACAATTCCCTCGCCTGGTTGAGTGATGGAAAGCGACTCTTCGCATTGTCTCACGACGGCAACATCCACTGTCTTGACCCCTTGACCGGCGAGGCACTCTCAAAATGGACGATTCATACCGCTGGCGACTCGGAGGCTAGGTGCATCGCTGTTGCAAGCAACGGCACATTCCTTGCTGCTTCGGCCGCTTCGTCAGTCTCGTTGTGGGACACTACCACACAAAAACAAATTGGACCTGTCATCCAACTCAACCACCACATCTGGTCTCTGTGTATATCGGACGACCATGACCTCGTTGCTAGCACAAACAAGCCGGTGGTTTCCATCCGCAACCTTGGAGATATACTTCCCCCCTCATACGTGAGTAAACTCTAGTTCGTCCGGTGGGTCTGGCTCGATGGCGGACCGCTTTCTCAGACATCGCGCGTGGCAGATGTATGCTCCGAAAAGAGTACTCAACTCGGCAATGCTCAACACACTGCCGAAGAGCAAAATAAGTTGCTACGTTTGTTCCCTTACCGCCCCCGTTCGTACTCGGTTGATGACTCTGTCTGACAGAGGACGAAAACGCGCAGCTCAAAGCAATCAACGAGACGCTCCGCCACGATCTTGCCCAGTCTCAACGTGCGCTCGACGAGCAAAAGGAACAGACCGAGTCATGGAAAATGAAAGCCAGTACGTTCATGGCTGCAGTCACTCGCGCTTCGCGGGATGACCGTGTCCGTTAGACAGTGACATCACGCAACTTAAACAAGCCAACGAGAAACTTAGCCGCGACTTTGGCGAATCTCAACATGCAGTCGACGAGCGAAAGGCACAATGCGAGTTGCTGCACTCACAGCAGATCGAAGCGAGTGCGTTCATCGCCGAAGCTTCTCATACTCCATGGATCGTGACGACCTCGTGTCTTAGATGACGAAATCGATCAACTCAAACAGGCCAACGAGAAGCTTTGCAACGAGCTGGTCGTCGCATCCTCCCAGATCGCGGAGAACCAGGAGAGGTACGAGAAGGAGATGGAGGGATACGAGCAGTGGAGGAGTTCGGCTCGACTTGCAGCCGAGAAGCAGCGTGAGTTGCTGCGTACGTTCCTTGCCACAGTCGCTCACGCTTACTCGACGACTGTTTCGTTAGACGACGAAATCACGCAGCTGAAACGGGTCAACCAGGAATATCAATGCGCAATCCGTATACATGAACAGAAGTATCAATTCGAATCCCTGTATGGTCAAGGTCGATTGGTCGACGCTGCGAAGAAGCTTCTAGAGATAGAATGCAGTGCAGGCGAGCACATAGATGGCAGCGAATTCCTCTCCAACTGGTTCGCTGGTAAGTCTCGTCTGGCAGTTCGGGGAAAAGTCTGATGTCGTCCATCAGAATCCTTGCGCAGATGCAGCGAGACTCTGGAGGTAAACGGCGACGACGCGTCGAACGCTGGAAAACGCGAGGACGCAGTCACAGCTTACACAGCTGTGCTGTCACTCGGGTCTTCGAATCCATCCACTGTACTCGCAAAATGGGTGAACACCAGTTTGACAAATTGTTCCGCGCGTGAAGCGATGCAAGCTAGTTTCGAGGTACACTCGTCGCGACTGAATGGACACGGATATTGACCATTGATTTAGTTTAAGGTGTCAAGATTTGCTATTTACCGTGCCGTTTGCAACGCTCTCGAAGAAGCCGGTCGGATCTCAGAGGCTGTAGATATTTTTCGACAGATGCCGAATGATCTACAAGACACCAATGCAAGTGACGAGCGAACGCAGTGGGAACATAGTATGTAGTTTCAGTGGCTTCACCAGCGTGACAAGCAAACTGAGTTATCCCTTTTTGTCAGACTTTCGAGAGCATTGCATCGAAAAACTGGTGAACCTTGCTGACGCTGCAAGTGATGGCAAGAAGCAAGAAGTGGCAATACAATACTATTCGGACGCGTTATCACTGGACCCGACAAACCTTCACGAAATACATCTTAAGCGCAGCAGCGAGGTTCGGATTACATTTCCTTATGTGCCAAACAGGCTTTGCTGATATTATGATCTCATCAGGTCATCCAGCTTGACCCGTCATCGCACAAAGGGTACGAAGAAAAACATATGGCGTTACATGGCATGGGCCGCTACAGAGAGGCACTCGAGGCATTCGAGGCAATGCTTTCGATATTCGAGCGAGCACGCGAGACCAAAATACGTGGTAAACCCTTCTTTCGCTTGGAATTCGGATTTTCTGAAAGGATACAAAAGGACTTCGTCGTTGCTATGTCGACGCGACTTCTGCAATTCGAAACGTCGTCGAGGAAGCCATTCACCACTTGCCGACCGTGCTGATTGACACTGGCACTGGCCGTCTATACGATAAGAAGCAGCAGGCGGCTGCTTTCGAGGAACTTCCCATCTATGACGAGCTCCGTTCTTCGATGACGACGGTCCTCAACCATTCTCGTATTCAGCGAGAGGTGACAGAGTTCTATCGCTACGTGATGTTCTCGCACAAGTGGCAACCAGACGAGCCCACATTCCAGCAAGTTGAAAACAACACTGTCTACAATTTACCGACATCTCCGACGTTCGACAAACTGCGCAACTTCTGCAAGCTCGTGGTTGCCCTTCAGTATAAGTGGGCTTGGAGCGACACGTGTTGTGTCAACCAGCTCGACAAGGGAATCCAGCAGGAGTCAATTGTTGCGATGTTCCGGTGGTATCGACGTTCGTGTCTCACCGTCGTCCACCTCCTTGGGGTCTTGTCGGAGTCGGAGGAGGCCGACCGTCTCCGGAAGAGCGTCTGGAACACTCGAGGATGGACCTACCAAGAATACGTCGCTTCCAAAGTGGTCCAATTCTATACTGAGGACTGGAAGCCGTACCTCGGACTTGAAGTCTTCAACCACAAGGAATCAGACGCTGTGCGGGCAGAGATGGAACAGGCAACAAAGGTCACCACGCAGCAATTAGTGATTCTGCAACCAGGCCTGGACAGAGCTCGGGAGAAGCTGTATCTGGCCTCCCGACGACGGACAACGCGTGAGGAAGATATGGCCTACTCGCTGTTCGGAATTTTCGGTGTCGCGCTGCCGGTCGTGTACGGCGAGGGAGACCTGGCGATTGGTCGGCTGTTGGAGCATATCTTGACCCGATCGGACGAGGTGGCCCTTCTCGCATGGACTGGACATCCGGGCAGTCTCCATAGCTACCTTCCTGCCAGCTTGACGGTCTACAACGACATCGTGCCGCCACATATCCCCGCTCCTATCGAGACATCTGAAATGGATCGAATGGTGTCGGCATTGCGTTCATCGATTCCCGACCTCTCCATTGTCGTGGAGCTGTACGAACATCTCTACGATCTCCCCCCATTGTCGCTCCTCGCTGGCCGCTTGAGACTCCCTGGAATAGTCTTCAAGCTCAGCGGTCTTTCAGCTCCCTCGCAGTCCGACACTGAAAGCAACATTCACGTGTTTCATGCGACGACGCCCCTACTCAGGGACGTTGAGATCAAAACGACCGCCGATCTCTTAGAGATGAGAGGTCTGCGTCTGATCCATCCGTGGATCAGTCCTCTCATCGACCTGGACTTTTCGTTCGACGACGCGCTGTTCGACCTCCCCACACGGGCGCTTCGGCTGCTGGTCCGGCTTCGACAGTCGTTTGGGGGGCTGTTGCTCGCGTCGTCGGGGCGTTCGCTGTACAGACGAGTCGCGACGGACAGTTTGATCGTGGTTCGGGTTCGAGAGGAGGCGTCGTTGAGCGAGTTGCTGGACGCTGTTCATACGGTCCAGGTACAGTAAATGTATGGTTCTTAGACGAACTGTGATAGCACATGCTAGATCCGTACTGCAGCTTACAGACATCCAGGCCTATATCCATGGAAAGAGTTGACTCTGCGCCTCTACGTGCGGCATTACTTCGAAATCGAGCGTACTACTGTTCGAGCCATCATGGAGTTGCGTAGTCGTTCCACTTCGTTTCATTCATCGGACGTATGTATGTATTATGTATGTAGTGATGTGGACACTACATCGGGACCCCGCCTTTACCCTCGGAACGGGAGCTTGTCGGGCTCGATTGTCGCGTCCGCTTTGTTCGTTCTTTCGACTGGGCCACTGTCTACGATATACGAGGCCACCCTTCGGGTACATAACCTCGCTTGCTCGGCCCTATCGCGGGGGAGGGCGCTGGTCTTGGCAGGCCAGAAGGCGTCAGCCTGATGATCCTGACCAACGCGGCCAGAATGGCACCGACGTGGCACGAACCCGAGACACGAGAGGCCTGGAACACGGAGAGCTAGCTCTGAAAGAAGGCGATATCCTCGTAGATTTCCGACCTGATCCCTGCAGTGCGTGTTAGCGCGAACGAGTTAGAACGCACCAAAGCACCCACATATCGTGTGATGGAATCGACTGCCTTGCCATTCGCGTGTGCGCGTCTTGGGCGGGGGCGCTGGCCCAGGCCCACGCACGGTTTGCAAGGAGGGGTGGGGACCACGCGAACGAACGGCCCAGAACTTGAATTCAGACCAGCGACGCCCAATAGACCTAGCGTACTTTGAGATCCTGACCAGACGTGCATTCGAGGACCGTGTGGACCGAAAGCGACATAGTACGTCGTGTAGGGGCAAAAGGCGAGGGAGAGGACGCGAGTGAGCCTTACCAGTCCTTTTCTTGCTGACGGTCGACGCCTTCCGATTGCGTTTTCTGAATCTCCCCGAGTTGTGTGGGCACCGATTTTAGGTCGGTTTTGGACGGCCTCTCCCTCTGAACTTCGGTGTTGGACGGAGCGGCCAAAGGAGGTGCAGTTGTCGCTTGGAAACCTCGCCGAAAATGAAGGCGTCGACCTTCGATTCAGATGACCTTGGCCTCGACGGCGACGCAGAAGCTGGTGGGTGCCACTGGCACGAGGCGATTTCGTAAGACTCACCCACGGCCTTCGTTCACGCGTCCACTGCCTCAACCGTCATCGATAATAGATATCATACGGTGAGTGCGCACACCGTCGTCTCTCGTTTCTTCCATAAATGCGAGGAGGGTGACGCACTGGGGTTATGTTGGGCGTTTCCCCATCTCAGCTCCTCCGTCGTTCCACACTTTGCGTCTCTTACGCAGGTTCCGTCTCGCGAGCTTGCTCCGGCCCAATGCCCTCCAAGCGATCGTTCGCGCCCTGTCCAACATGCAGGCCCTCACGATCACTTCCCTCCGCACTCACACGCGCTCTCCGTGTCCTTGCCAATGCTATCATTGAAACCAGTCTGAGCCTCTGTCAGATTCGCACTTAGTTCAATTCATATCCGAGGCGAAGATCGCGCTCACATATCTTTTCGAGGTACGTCACAGTTCTTCGGTTTCTTCCATTTAGTTCGACTGCTTGCCTACCTTCCCCTCCTCGCCGATTCTGTGGCGCAGACATCAGTTTCGATCGCACAGAAACGCCGTCACCGAGTGGGTCTCGCGATCCAAACGCCAGCGCGATGTCAAGACTGGATGCAGTTTGGAGACTCGGCGTAGTGAAGTTTCGGCTAGACACGGTCACCTCAAAGTATGTTATTTTTTTCCCTTCTCTTATCAGTATTTTTACTCGATGTTAGGCCCAAGAGGCTCCGCTGTGTGCCATGGCCGCACAAGCTCTCGACAACCAACCCGTTGCCACTGCATTAGCGAGGGTTCCTACGGATGGCAGTAAGTGTATCAGCCGCATATAGTACTTTTCAGTGATTCTCGACGCAGCCACGTCTCCCCTCGCTTGCGTCTTGTCCTTGACCAGGAGTCGCGTCACCGACGTCCAACTCTCCGCACCGTTATGGTCAGTCACCCATCTCGATCCCCTTGTTTTTCACTCGACGGGTTATTCTCAGCATTACGAACATCATCCGTGCCCAAGCGAATAACCACCCAGGCATGGTGGACGCTGCCGCGGGGCTCACTGTCATTCAAGTTTTAAATCGCATCCTGGTCTCGCCTTCCGACTCTGTGCAAAACCAGACAAAAGCATGTCATACGCTCAGTGCGTCGTTTCTTCGTTCAGATGACAATGACCGATCATTGAGAGCGTTCTTGCAGCATTGCTAGTCAGAGACGAAAAAGACATTTGTAAGGTGTATGACCGCGGCGTCCTTGCTAGTCTGGCGGCCCTCGTGAAGTCGATTACCCCCCTTGACAAGGCTTCAGACTGGGACGTTGACGAGTCTGACAGCAAGGTCGTCCTCCGAGAGGTATGCGCGTACCTTTTTTCTTTCTCCTTTTTTCCCCCTTCTTTCTTGTGACGCCTCGTTTATTGTCTTTCGAGCCTCTCGTGGACAGTACGTACAGGATCTACCTTTGCTGTTGTCTCTCACTCTGCCTGCTCGACTCGTTGGCTCATCTATTCCCCCTCGATTTGTCGCCAGGCGGCACTCATGGCGATAGTCGCCATCCCCCTGTTTCGACAGAGTCATCAAACGGGAGCTCGCGGACAACATTCAACTGATCCCCCTCTTCTGGGCATGCCTCACGCATAAAAGCGTCGGCGAACGTGTCGTGGCCTGTCAGAGCGCTCAGCCGCGACGCCGCGATAATACGAACGAACCTCACCGATAGCGGGGCGTGGCTGGCGTTATACCAGGTGTTTAAAAAGGTGGATGAAGATCCGAAGGTTATCTTTGCGGCGCTGGCTGTCGTTTGCAATCTAGTCAATGATTTCTCGCCTTTGAGACCGGTGAGTGCCCCCTCGTGAATGTGTAGGTACCCACTTCAACGGTCGACAAGGTTATGCTGGCGGACGGTTTACTTACACGGCTGATGCGGCTTTTCAAAAACAAGGACCCAGAGATTCGGATGGGTGTCCTATGGACACTCAAAAACTTGTTATGCAATGCACTTTCTACCAAACAGACGGTGATGACCCACCTTAGGTGGCCTCATCTCGCCGACGTCTGCTGCCGCTCTGCATGGTATGCTCGCTCAGATAGGTACTTGATTGTAGACAAGAACAATCGTTTTGTATCCTCCGAAACCTCGCTGAGGACGAAGAAGGTATCGACCTGCTTTCGACTCGATGGGGGAGGATGTCGTCGCTGCTTGCATCACTGCGGGCCTCGACTATTCCAACGAACCCGTCACGCGCGGAGGTACGTCCCCCGAGAACGCGCCCCGCTCGTTGCTCACGTATGTCGCTTCAGACGGCCTACTTTCTAGGCAACCTCGCCAATGGGACACTCGCGCAACCCCCGATCCTCAACCTAGTCCACTCGTGCATGGCAGAGGCAAGTCTGGGGTGCGCTCCCCGCTCGTGCAGTGCGTGGTCAACCTGCTGACGAGCAACCCACGGCGGCGGCAAGAGTTGATCGTGGCGGGGTTCGCGTCGACGTTGAGGCACTTGTCCGATTGGACGGGCGGGTCTGGCGTGAGCATGAGTCGGGTAGGGCGGGCGCAGCTGGTGTTGGAGCTGGGGCGAAGCATTAGATCAACTCCGAGGACGACAAGGACGCGGCTGGGTTGGCGAGGAGGGTATTGGATTTGATGGACACGAGCGTGATTGTGGAGATGTCATGATGGCGATCCGGCGTAGGCTTGTACACGCTTGCGTGACATCTCTCCGCTGCTATGCCATCGGTGTACCGCCAGGAACGATCGATGAATACCAGGCTTCTCGTCATGCAGCGTGGTTCGAGCGTTATGGACAGGAATAGAACGTGTTCGGTCGCTGTTCATCAAAGATGGTGAGCTTATATTAGACTTCATGGCCACGAGTAAAAGGTGAATTGGGAAGCACAAGCACCGAGGCACGAGGCGGCCTTATATCGATGATACGACACGTGCATGATGGGCGACTTGAAGGCGTGCATGGAACGGACGCCGGCACGTTCGTCGACCTGACACCCCCACAAACATGTTTTCCAGCCCACCTGGTCTGCAACGAAAAGATGGTGAGCAATTGATGGGACAATCGAGATGACGACGCTGACGAGTACTGAAGACTCGAGCGGCCAAAGTTCTTCTTCCAGTGTCGTTCAGCGAAGGAGAAAAGGGCCGGTCGACATCAATTGTTCAGGCAACATACGGTGCATCGCATTATTTGCCGACGGGGAACAAATCGTGGGCCCGCAAAATGGTATTCAGAAGATTCGGCATTGGCGGGTGCAGGATGGCAGTGAGGTGGGTCCGTCAATGGACGCTGGGGTTGTCTGCTCCATCGCAGTGTCACGAGATGGCAGATGGATAATAAGCGGGACGTATTATGGCGAGGTGCAGATCTGGAACGCGAAAACGCACGACAAAGTGCGAGCGATCCAACGACACCGCGAATCGGTGTATGCGGTGGACGTCTCGGCGGATGGGACCAAGATCGTGACGGGATCAGATGATATGACCGTCTGCGTGTGGTCGCTGTCGAGCGGTGACCAACTCCTCGGACCATGGGAGCACGAACACAAGCTAGCTGCTGCAAAGTTTTCCCCCGACGGTCGTCTCATCGCCACCGCCACGTTATCCCGCGACTCTGTTCGGGTCTACGACGAAGATGGCCGTCGCCTCTTCGACGTCAAAATCGACGTCGGCTCACTTTATAACAATTCCCTCGCCTGGTTGAGCGATGGAATGCGACTCTTCGCATTGTCTCGCGACGGCAACATCCACTGTCTTGACTCCTTGACCGGCGAGATCCTCTCAAAATGGACCACCCATGCTACCACCAACGTTTGGTGTATCGCTGTCGCAAGCAACGGCACATTCCTTGCTACCTCGGCTGGTTCGTCAGTCTCGTTGTGGGACACTACCACACAAAAACAAATTGGGCCTGTCATACAACTCAACCACCGCATCTGGTCTCTGTCTATATCGGACGACCATGACCTCGTGGCCAGCACAGAGAAGCCGGTGGTTTCCATCCGCAACCTTGGAGATATACTTCCCCCCTCATACGCGAGTAAACTCTAGTTCGTCCGGTGGATCTGACTCGATGGCGGACCGCTTTCTCAGACATCGCGCGTGGGAGATGTGTGCTCCGAAAAGAGTATTCAACTCGGCAATGCTCAACATGCTGCCGAAGAGCAGATCAAGTCGCCACGTTCGTTCCATTACCGTCATCGTCCGTGCTTGGTCGATGACTTTGTCTGACAGAGGACGAAAACACGCAGCTCAAAGCAATCAATGAGACGCTCCGCCGCGACCTTGCCCAGTCTCAACGTGCGCTTGACGAGCAAAAGAAACAGACCGAGTCATGGAAAATGAAAGCCAGTACGTTCATGGCTGCAGTCACTCGCGCTTCGCGGGATAACCGTGTCCGTTAGATAGTGACATCGCGCAACTTAAACAAGCCAACGAGAAACTTAACCGCGACTTTGGCGAATCTCAACATGCAGTTGACGAGCACAAGGCACAGACCGAGTCGCTACAGATCAAAGCGAGTACGTTCGTCGCCGAAGCCGATAATACTTTGTAGACCATGATGACCGCGTGCCTTAGATGATGAAATCATGCAGCTTAAACAGGCGAATGAGAAACTTCGCAACGAATTGGTCACCGCGTCTTCCCAGTGTGAGAAGGAGATGGAGCAGTGGAAGAGTTCGGCTCGACTTGCAGCCGAGAAGCAGCGTGAGTTGCTGCGTACGTTCATTGCCACAGTCGCTCACGCTTACTCGATGACCGTTCCGTTAGAAGACGAAATCACCCAGCTGAAACGGGCCAATCAGACACATCAATTTACGATCTGTATACACGAACAAAAATACCAATTCGAATCCCTCTACGCCCAAGGCCGACCGGTCGATGCGGCAAAGAAGCTTTTGGAGATAGAATGCAGTTTAAGCGAGCACATAGTAGGCAATAAATTCCTCTCCGACTGGCTCACTGGTATGACTCGTCTTGCCGTTCGGATGAAAATCTAATTTCATCCATCAGAATCCTTGTGTAGATGCAGCAAGACTCTGGAGATGAACGGCGACGATGCATCGAACGCCGGAAAATGTGATGATGCATTCACAACTTACACGGCTGCGCTGTCACTCGGAACTTCGAATCCATCCAATGTGCTTGCAAAATGGGCGGGCGCCGGTTTGACCGTTCGTGAAGCGCGGGAAGTGCTGCAAGCTAGTGTCGAGGTATAATCATCGCGACTGATTTGGCACCGATATTGACCATCAATTCAGTTCAAGGTGTCAACATTTTTCGTTTACCGTGCCATTTGCAACGCTCTCGAAGAAGCCGGTCAGATCTCAGAGGCAGTAAAAATTTTCCGACAGATGTCAAACGATCTACAAGACACCGACGGTAGCAACGAGCGCACGGAGTGGGAACGTGGTACGTGGCTTCGGTAGCGTCATAAATAAAAATGACATCATCCGTGTTGCTCAGAATTTCGAGAACGCTGTGTTGAAAAACTGGTGAACTTCGCTGATGGTGCAAGAGACGGCGGAAAACACGAAGAGGCGATACAATATTATTCGCTAGCGATATCGTTTGACCCGACAAACCTCCACGAGGTTCTTCTTAAGCGCAGCAACGAGGTTCGGATCGCGTTGCGTGCCATGTTAAATACACATTACTGATCCATGGTATCAGCTCATTGCGCTCGATCCATCATCACACAAAGGGTACGAAGAAAAGCACACGGCGTTGCACGGCATGGGCCATTACAGTGAGGCGTGCAATGCATTCCAGGCGATGCTCTCGATATTCGAGCGGTCTCGCGACCCAAATATACGTCGTAAGTTTTTCTCTCTCTTGGTATCCAGTCTTCCTAAAATAATGCAAATAGAACTTCGTCGTCGGTTCGTCGATGCGACTTCCGCGATTCGAAAGGAGATTGGGGAGGCCATCTGCCACTTGCCGACGGTCCTCATTGACACCGACACCGGTCGTCTATACGACAAGAGGCGGCAGGCAGCCGCTTTTGAGGAGCTGCCCATCTATGACGAGCTCCGTTCTTCGATGACGACGGCGCTTGACCCCTCTCGCATTCGGAAAGAGGTGACAGAGTTCTACCGCTACGTCATGTTTTCGCACAAGTGGCAACTGGAGGAGCCCACATTCCAGCAAATTGAAAACGACTCGGTCTACAGTCTTCCGTCATCTCCAATGTTCGACAAACTGCGCAATTTCTGCAAACTGGTGGTCGCCCTCAAGTACAAATGGGCTTGGAGTGACACGTGTTGCGTCAACCAACTCGACAAGGGAGTCCAGCAGGAGTCGATCGTCGCCATGTTTCGGTGGTATCGTCGTTCGTCTCTCACTGTCGTCCATCTCCTCGGGGTCTTGTCGGAGTGGCAGGAGCCTGGGTGTCTCTGGAAGAGCATCTGGAATACTCGAGGGTGGACATACCAGGAATATGTTGCTTCCGAGGTCGTCCAGTTCTACACCGAGGACTGGAAGCCATATCTCGGCCTTCAAACGTTCAACCACAAGACATCACCGGCAGTCCTCTCGGAGATGGAACGGGCGACGAATGTCTCAACACGGCAATTGATCATCCTCCAGCCAGGCCTAGACCGAGCTCGGGAGAAGCTATATCTGGCATCTGGACGACAAACAATGCGCGAAGAGGATATGGCGTACTCTCTCTTTGGAATCTTTGGGGTTGCACTTCCGGTCGTATACGGTGAGGGAAACCTGGCGACTGGTCGGCTGTTGGAGCATATATTGACCCGATCGGCCGAGGTAACCCTTCTCGCGTGGACTGGGCACTCAGGAAGCCACCATAGCTATCTGCCTGCGAGCCTGACTGTCTACAATACAATCGCGCCGCCACATGTTCCGGCCATCGAGACACCCGAGATAGATCATATGGTCTTATCACTGCGTTCATCCTTCCACGACCTATCCCCCATTGTCGAACTGTACCGGCGTCTCTGCGGTCTACGCTTGTCGCTCGTCGGTGGCCAGCTAAACCTTCCTGGAATTCTCTTCCAGCTCGGTGAACTTGTCCGCTCGGACTCCGACGTGGAATCCAATGTCTCTGTGTATCATACAACGACACCCCTGCTCGCCGGGGACATCGAGATCAAAACAACCACCAGCGCTGCAGAGATGAATGATTTATGTCTGATCTATCCCTGGATCGGTTCCCTCATCGATCAGGACTATTCACGTGGCAAGGCAATGTTCGATCTGCCCACGCGGGCACTTCGGCTGCTCGTCCGCCTTCGGCAGCCGTTTGGTGGGTTGTTACTCTCCCTGTCGGCACGCGAACAGTACAGACGAGTCGCAACGGATAGCTTGATCATGGTTCGGATTCGGGAGGAGGCGCCTTTGAGCCAGCTGTTGGACGCCGTGTGTACGGTCCAGGTACAGTAGGTATAATTCTTGGACGAACATATGACGACGTACCTTCCATACGACACTTCCCTACGATGTGTACTTTAGCCCTACTAGTATATATATCCAGATTTGACTCTATGCCTCTACGTGCGGCGTTACTTCAGAATCGAGTGTGCTGCCGATTCAAGCGATCACTGAGCTGCATGGTCGTTGGACCGGGGGCTCCCAGAGTGTTGGCTTAGGCTGCACGAGGGAGCGGTGGTCCTAGCGTACCGCATATAGAGGCCTCGTGTACTCCCTTGCTATAAACCACCTTCGGGAGGGCCTCTCCATCGTTTTATTTCATTCCGTTCGTCGGATATATGTACTATGTAGTGGACATCGAGCCGACGGGCCTCGCATGTTCTAGACGGTTATTCCTGATACAATCCTAGTCGAAAGAATGAACAAAACGGGCGCAGCGATTGAGCACGACAAACACCTGTTCCAAGGGTGACGACGCAGTAGCTTCCGAATCCTGATTACTTCCCGGCACGTGGTCCTGTTTGCTTGGCGGTAAGGCAAGCTGAATGCGTTGCGACGGCGATGTAATCATCAGACGGAGGACTATGTCCCGGCCCGCCGGAGGGTGTCAGCCTCGACGCGGCACGCTGCGTGAGGACAGAGAAGACGTACCAGCTTTCGTACCGGCAGTCATGGGCCAGCTTTCCAAGGATTGTCATGCCAAGGACGGGGACAATGGGTAGGGTGGTACCCCCGCTTCAGCGACGCCGGGGGATGATCATCGTCAGAGCAGCCGACGCGGCGCGACCCGAGGGCTGAGGCACGAAGAGCTAGCCCTGAACGAACGTCATGCCCTCGTAGCTTTCCGATGTGATCCTTGCGGAGCGTGTCGGCGCGAGTGAGTTAGAACACATCAAAGTACATACCTCGTGATGGAATCGACCGCCTTGCCATTCGCGCGCGAGCGTCTTGAGCGGGGGCGCTGGACGGGGATCAGCGTCAGCACGGGCGTCGGCCCGCGCGCGGCTTGCAAGGAGGAAGGGGGACGTACCCCGCAAACGAACGGCCCAGTGATTGAGACTAGCGACGCTCAACAGACACAGCGTACTCCAAACACCTTCGAAGCCGCAGTACGCTGTGTGGGGGCGAAAAGTGAGGGCGAGGATGCGGGTGAGCCGAAGTCGAGACGCGCCCAACACATGGTAGGACTCACTAGCCCTTTGCCCCCTGACCGGCGACGCCTTCAAATCATGTTTTCTCAATCACCCCGAATTTGTCTGTGCACCGATTCTAGGTCGGCCTCTCCCCCTGAACTCAAGGGAGCCGCGGTCTCGCCGAGGATGAAGGCGTCGACCTCATTTTCGAGTCGATTGGAGAGGACCTCGGCCTCGACGGTGATGCGGAGGCTCTCTTCGGGACCCATTCGGAGGTGGGAGTTGCACGTAGGTGAGTGTCCTTTCCGAAAAAGTCACTCACTCACGGTCTTCATTCACTCGTCCGTCCGTGCGCGACGTTTCGCACAGCTAGATTCCAACCTCCTCAGTCACCCCGACCACGTCCGGAGAACTGCAGGGCACGCAAGGCGACATTCGCGTCAAGGCAGCACACGCCGCCATATCCTCAATTTCTTACGGTGAGCTTTCAGACCATGGCTTTTCATCTTCTCCTTGCTCCACACCCCTCATCTCGTTTCAACCTCGTGTCTGTCACTCAGACAGGCTCTGAAGCTGCTCTCGCAAGCTTGCTCCAGGCAGTCGTTCGCTCACTTTCCAACACGCAGGCCCTCACGATCACTTCCCTCAAGTCCGCACTCACAGGCGCCTTCCGTGTCCTTGCCACAGCGATCATTGAAACCGGTCTGACCCTCGGTCAGATTCGCGCATATCCTGCTCAATTCAAATCCGAGGCGAAGATCGCGCTCGCATATCTTTTCGAGGTACGTCGCCCCCGCAGCTCGCGCCCTACCCGGCCGGTCAGGTTCCGTCCCGGGCCGAAGAGCGCTTCGCGCTCTTGCCCGCGCTCTCTCGTCCTTCCACTCCATCCGTCCCCTTCTCCTTTCCTGAGCAGCGAGCGGACGGAGTGACGTCCAAAGACGAACCGTTTGGACTCGGGCGCTTGCTACGACACAATTGTACTCGGGTCAAAGCACCACTACCGACCTGGTTCAGCGCGACAGGAACAGCCGGCAAGGACGCACACAATGGACACTCGCAAGATGAATCCGGCCGCCCCAGCACTGAGCAGCGATCTAACTGGCGTCGTCAGAGTCCGGCCGGGTCCTTACTGATATCCGGTGAGTCGACACGTACGCCGATCGTCGAAAAAGCTACTTAGCACATCGCAAGCATCGCAAAACTTCGGCGAGCACGATTAGCCGAACGAGGCCATGGCATGCCCTTCTTTCGGTCACGCGACGCTAAATCACTTGCTACGCGCTTGCACTCCGCTCTATTTTCACGTGGGTTCATCATGACAGTCGGTCCCTGCTTTGACGTTTTCTCGCCATAAGTCGGCGTCGTGAAATGTTTTTGTGTGTCAAATATTGCTGACTCTTACTGGACACGCCTGCAGACACTGTCCCGAATGTCGCAATATCTCCTCAATTACTCTCGGTTGGAGCGCGTTGGACGTGGGCGGTCTGTTGTAATCGAGCCGCGTCATCTTTTCGGACGGTCGACGTTTAGGCCGCACAAGTTTCCTGCCGTCGACGCACTCTATATGCAAACCTTGCCAGCTGTCAGTTAACAAACGTGCGTTAAAGACGCGCGAACGCGATGTTCTGTAGCACTCGGATCCTTGGTGAGAGGATTTGCTGTGCCCGTCTTGCACTGCTTTGTTGACGTTGCCTCCAGGACAAGCACGATGACGACACACTTGAAGAGGTAACTGGGCTGTGTGCGATCGCAAATGTGGCATTATCGGCCAACTTGAGCCCCAGACGACATGCCTCTCAGGGGGAAGACTAAGATGTTCGACGGTCGTCGTCAATAGGTTGACGTCGAACACTAATTTTTCCCCTCGTCACATATCTTCATCAAACGGAATAATCTCTGGTGTCGGCAGTAAATATGTTCAACGGTGAACTGTTGGAGCAATGTATCTGTACCGTTGTCGTACTTCGATACGATAAAAACAGTAATCAGGCGCAACGCGAACTCGTTCAATCCACCCTTTCTACGCTCCTAGCCCGGATCTAGCAAACGATGGTCAAACTCGATGGACGAGCACTGAGAAGAACACACGTTGGGCACGTTCAGACTCTCTTCCGACTGTGTATCGCCCAACGCCTTTGCAGCTAGGTTGATCCAGTGAGTGAAAGAGGAGTCGGAGAGGAGCCAGACAGGTCCACCAAGCACGCAGATCCCAAAGAAAGGTAGGGCTCCTGGAAATATGTCGAACACGCCCGCGTCCATGTTGCCTGCGACGGCCAGTTGTAATTGTAAATCATGACGAGTCGAGGAAGGAGACGCACGAGTCAGCATTATAAGCAACGTAAGCGAGGTGTTGAGGTTCAAGATGTTGTAGACGATGCGATCGATGGGCAGCATTGCTGGCAGGGATATGATAGATATGCAGAGGATCATGATCTGGGGGACCAAACTAGTCATTGCGTCTGGCGGGTCAAGATCATGCAAGGTAGCGTCCAAACTAGCTTGGGGAGACACATCCTGCGAGATGAAGGAGCGGACAGCGAGGACTGGCAGCAGGCTGACGATCAGTTGGAGGAAGAAAAGTTGGATGCTAGCCTGGACGAGGATCCAGATGATCGATGGCCGAGCAAGGTGTCTATAGTTGGCGCGTAGCACTGGCATAGAGGATGGATAGGGGCTGCTGTCACGTCCTAACTTTTCGAGAAATCCAGTGCCACTAGCCTCCTTTCGCTTCTTGATCAACTTGAGTCCCACTTCGTTAATTGATACTGCCTAATATTTGGCCTCGATGGATGTCGCACAGGACATAAAGCACACAGTAAGTCCAGTCGGTGGTGTTCATGCCAGACTTGGCTTGGCGTTGATCGTCATTGAACCCGCCTCCTATCAAGTCGATATCGTTCTGCCCTGCGTCGCACGCTGCAGAACCGTTCTGGACAGGTGCTGGTTTGACGGTGCCCTCTGGAGAGGACCAGCGCCTCGCCCTACTACGCACAAACTCTGTTCAGAGCTCCTTTACTCGTCTCTCCCCGGGCCAAAGGAGTCGGACGCGTTCCAGGACATCCTCCACAGACAAAATGGATTCGTTCATACGGTGATTGAGGCGTACAACAGACACCGCGCCCTCATCATCCGTCCAGACGACGTCTGGTCCGCCATCCTGACACAATTCAGTTTCTTCGTCAACGGAAACGCAGAGGCGCTGCGTAGCAACTTCGTGGCTCACAATTGGAAGCAAGAGCTCGTCGTCAAGGACGTCGGAAATCGCCAATGCATGGACCCTGTGCGAATGGCTCGTCAGATGACAGATCTGATGAATATATCATCGATCCGTCATTGCGCGAATGGATCATGCCGAGTTTCACGACGACGACCACGCTCGATAGGTCGATATCAGCGATCGTGATGATTGGGACTATGAAGGAATACTTCACATACACTTTTAAGCTGACATGCGGAATTCCCAGAGTGACCATCGAGGGAGAGAAGAACGATTGGGAGGACATTCTGCGCCGACTGGAGAGGCTGAAGAAGTATGGCATCCAGACGATTGCATGGTATCACCTCCTTCGACCAATCATATCTCGTATCGTCGCAGCCTACGACAATCCAAACTCACCGGCCAATTTGAACTTTTGGAACAACATTGCACACTGGACCGGTGGCGGAAGTGGGCCGACGTGGCTGTCTGGGTGGATCACTGCGTTTTGCGTGTTCGACGAGAAGGGCAAATGGATGGGCAACAAATTGGTAGAAGAACAGAACACGGGCGCCACCGAAGTAAACGATCCTTCGCAGTTCACTCCAGACGAGTTTGCTTCAGCTTATACTCGGAATGAAAATTCGCCTTACCTCACGTTCGATGGATTCCCTTACCCCAAGGTCGACTCTGACGAGATTCCGTGTGGATACACTTATGTCGACATCAAACTAGACGACAATGGTGCTAAATGTTCGTTGCGGGGCTGGTTGGCTCGCAGATCTGTTCAGCGGAGGGGACGGAGTCATCCAAGAACGGCCCACGGAGCACGGTGCGACCACTTTCCGCGTGGTGGTACTTCATCAAGGCAGAGAAGGACGAGGGCGAGGGCGAGGAGCTACTGGCGTGGAATAAATGAATGGCTCGTGCAAACGTGATTGTCGTTACGATGTACCTGTAAGATACGTGTTTCTGGAGAGTGCGTTAATCAATACATTGTCTCACTGGTTCCTTGCGCTTCCACGAACGGTGGCCATTGGCCGATGATCGATGAAGCTTCACGAAAATATAAATCAATTATGTAATACGTCGTCGTTATCAGCTCCGACCCAAACCAGCACTTGCCAATCCCACCTCCGCTCAAAATAGTTGACATCGTGGCGACGTCATGCAACGAAGCTCAAGGCCACTATGACGTGCCAGAGACGGGCGATCTCTCGGCAAGTCAAACACTTGGAATGCCAACCATGCGCGCACAGACTTCCGAACGCCACACCTGTGGCATATAAAAGAGGGACGCTGGGCTCGACGTAACCAAGAATCCCCCCACTTACCACTTTCTGCTTCGTTGTCACCAACGTCCTCCAAATTCGAACCTATGCCTATGGCGTTGCCCCCTCTCGGCTCCGTCTTTGCTCGGCCTCGCCTGCGGATCGTCTCCGTCTCGCCACACTTGGGTGCCGCGACCCCGCCTCGATGTAGATGTTGGGCTACAAGCTATCCTTCCCGAAGGCCGCCTCATCGCTGGTCCCGACGACGCGTAATTCGTGTTCTTTACTCTTCTGGGCCCTCCTTGCTGACGTAGTGCGAGACACAGAAACGTACTCGCCGTCGACGTAAGTACTGTCTATATTCTGCCATCCCCGTAAACAGATGATGTGGCGCGCCATGATCTTCCTCACGCGACCCGTCGGCTGACTTGTGTCTCCTAGATTTCGCCAGATGATCTCAGGGGGCAGCGTTAATGGCATCGCGTAGACACCATACCATCGGCGCCATGCTGCGCAAGCAGTTCATTGGTCTCTGTGCGTTGAACAGCTTCTTCTTGTCTGTGTTAGTGACCACTTCAAGTCCGAACATTTACCGGATAGAGGTGTTCACAGCAGCCCCACATGTCAGGCAAGATGAAACCGTACGCCGAACTCCAGTCGTTTCATCCGAGTTTGACCGCCTCAACTTCTTTTCCCAGTCGTAGGCGATTTGACGACATCGAGGGTCGATTAGTCCACGAAGAGATTTATAGTGAGTAGCTATTGATGACGGTCTTGGTGCGTTTGACGAAGCTGACATTTCCACGAGGAGGTTATATACGATCTGGTAGACCTTTTTGTCAGATCCAGTGTAATCCAACAAGTGCCCACGATCGACACAGCACGCCCTATGGTCTCGCCTTGGTCATGCAACTGATGCCGGACCAGGATGGACGGGTTGAATGTCGATCGTGGTCAATGGATGGATGATGGATGCACTGGTTTCTCGTCGTGCGTGATGGTACTTCACTGACTCGCCAACTGGAATATATGTCGCTGGACTTCGTAGGACCTGTCTGACGATTACAATATGAGAAGTGCGACGACAAATATTCATTCTGGGACATGCAGCTATCCAGCCTACGCGTCAGCCCCTAACCTTAGTCTTTCCTCGGTATGAGCGACTCGGGGCATAGTTTGACCTCACATTCGGAAAGATAACAAAACTAGTATGTACATTCAGCTGTAGTTCCATACGTCAAGTCCGTTCGAGGCCGGGACACCGATCCTCGGCTCGACGCTCCCCAACTTGATACTCCGACCTGGTGGCACTGACTTGAGCGACACCAACAGGAATTGGCGATAACCGATAAGGCTTGGGTGGTCCGAGTCGTGATCTTCTTGGACGTCGCCCCTCCCGTCCAGTGTCAGACCGATGCGTGGGCCACACGGCAATGAAGGTGAGTCGTCCCTTGCCTCTTGCACGCACTGTATCGTTTCCAGCCTCGACTCTACTTATGCGTGCCGCCACATTGCCCCCAGGTGCTCATTGGCCGGCGCTCCCGCCATCACTATCGCCGCCCGCGCTTCCCTGCCCACCGCTTCCTTTCACGTTTGCTCACGCTCGTTCACGTCGCCCGCGCCTCCTCGTACCACACCGACTTGCCCATCCTTCGCGTCTCACCGTCGTCCACCGCTCTCTTTTGCGCCTCGCTGTGGTTCTCCACGCCTGCAAGCCCAATCGCTCGCCACTTGCACTTCTCGTCGTCCATAACCACATCGTCGCGTCTGCTCACTGGCACCCCCGCTATCGTCCACCGCTCCATCGTGCTCGTTGACGCCGCCGGCGTGTTCAATCGAGCGCGATGGTTCACCCTTTGCACCTGGCACCTCCTCGCCCCTCTGTCCCTCCGCGCTCGTTCACGCCGTCGGGGTGTCCGATCGAGCACGGTCCAGCAGCGATGACGACGACAAAGCCGACGCAACAAAGACGACAATAATGGCACGGGTACAGTCGTAACTACATCCCTGCCACCCTACGACGTCGTCTTGCCGTTGGCGACGCCACGCTTCATGGCAACGGTAAGATATCACCTGGCTCCTGTGGCAATTTCTGTTCGCTCTACTTAATGAATCATGGCACGACGGTGGATGTTGGTCGAAGTCAATCGGTGAGTGCACCTTCTGCGTTGTAGGTATGCGACGATTTACTGCAGGATATAGCACGGCAATCCAATTCATGGTTGCAACGTGTCATTCGTAGCAAGTTTCGCCCTTGTTATTTCAGACTCCTTGTTACTGTGCGTGATATAAAGTTCAAATTGAAGTACATGATCCAAGGAGTACACAGTGTCCAAATAAAATGCTAATGAATGGCCAGTCACATTATCCCTCGATCGCGTTGGACGATCATACAAGCCTTCCGGCGTTTGCTGAAAAATCTGCGCGTGAGATTACACAGGTGTCGGACCCAACTCTCTCGTCCATTTCATCGCCGTGGGCCTAACCGAAAGTGATCAATCCTCCACCGGAAATGAACGCCGGAACAGACCTATGGCATACCTTGGATACGTCGTGGCCTTCGCCTTGCGACGGCTCACCTGACCACCATGGAGTGAGCTCCATTGCATGAGTCAAAAGCCCGGCTTCCAACACCCCGTGAAACGCAAGGAGAAAGGTAGTCCCAGTGGCGATGGCGAGCGCGTCCTCGAGCGATATCTTGGTTTCACTCATGTCTACGGGCAAGAGATCTACAAAGGACAGGCGTGATCAGAAAACTCGTGGTGCACACGCGACGGCGCAGACAGGAGAACGGAAGTGAAACATACCGCACAACGACAGGACCATGTACCACCAAAACGCGACAGAGCCCATGGTCAACACATAGATCTGTGCGATTCTTGTCGTAAGATCCGGCGGTGGAAGGATCCACGCAATGAGGCCTGAATACGAGGCAAACACGACGGTGCTGAGTATCAAGGGAACGAGATATGGGAGGTGGGTGATCTTGTCGAGGAAAGTAGGCACGGGGGGACTCGTGTCGGATTTTCCTACACCGACCACGTAGTGTAGCACTAGGTCGACCGCTGCGAAGCTGATGATGAGCCGTGAAACGAAGTAGATTGCGACATAAGAAATGAACGTCTTGCGGAAGTTGTAGGATGGGCGCGTGGAGTCAGACATGGTGGTTAGATGTTGACGGGCGTGTGAGGTTGACTTATGTAGGGACTCATTTCGAGTTCTGATTGGCCCCCTTCTGAATGCCAAACAAGTCGCGGTGGTCAGCTCTCCCTCTGCAGGGTGACCGGTTCCCTGTCGGCCCTTGAATTAGATTCCAAGCAACTGAGGACATAACTTCCTGCGGCCCTATCTTAGAACTCGACAAAATCTCACAGGTTCAGGATCGATGGAAAGATTAAGACAGTCACCTATTTGCCAGTGGTCAAATTGGAATCCTCCGGCACACCCATAACTCGAAGGTGTCGACCACGATGCACGTCCGCGCCCGCCGGTCCCCAGACGCTGTGGCAGTGCCATGATCTTCAAACCAGATTCGGGGAACTAGACAGAATAATTGAATACCACTCTATGTCAGTAGGTAGAAATGAGAGGAATCTATAAGGCTTTCCTCCAGTCGAGTGGTACGAGACTGGAGGAAAGCAGGTGTACTTACGTGTCACGAACCATAAAAGGAAATAAAGTCGGCTGAACTTGAAGAATTTCCAGCAGTTCCACTTGTACTGGCACAGCAAGTTTGTTTCCCGTCGCGATGTCGAATTCATATGAACGCCAACTCGTTTAGAGGTACGCTGGGCATCAGATAATCGTGGTTGTTGCGCCACGCAGCTTACCACTGGCAGAGGCTCAGATCTAGATGCAGCAGCCAAACCTCCTGCAAAATTGACGCTGGAGTCTGGACACTCCAAAACACATGATATTGCTCGCGCGTCCGCGGGCGTCCGACACTGGACATATAAAGGCCTCCATCCCCGCTCGCTCTCTGTCGTCCTCCGCTCGCCTCCATCGCACCTGACCCCATCTTGCTTGTCTGTTTTTGCATGGGTATATCCGTCGTTGCTGCGACCGTCCGAAGCGACGCTTCGGTGTGGATGTTGGGCTCCCAGTAAGTAAGACTTTGTGCGACGGGATCCGATGAGACTGACGTGCTGCTTTGCTGCGTCGAAGTCGTCGAACACCTATCGTCTCATCAAGTTGATCTTTGCTGCCCGTAGAAGCCTCTTCCTTGACATGTCAGTCTGACGTGGGGCAATCGTCGGACTCTCCACCTGTTCGTACAACCTAAACTGGTCATCTGAGTGGATGATGATCTGATCACTATCCGTCACTCTTCCTCAGATTTGTATCATCATACTACCATGGGGGGGGGCACATACGACACCCTCCTCTCCCCTACATCGTGTCTAGGTTTTCCAGCCATACCCTCCACAGAATCCGCTTTTCTTCCTGTCCGCACCCAGTTCCACACTTGACCGCATTTATTCTCAACCAGCTAACATCATCCGAGGATTTTGTCCAGTACAAACCTTACCATGGTGTCGCCTCGGCTAGATATGGTCTACTGGCATACCAGCCAGATCTATCATTTCTAGTAGGTTTCTAGTAGGTTCGTCGCGTCACCCCATCTAAACAGGTCGCCCTCAACACTAACGCGCTTCGTGACAGCTGGCGAAATTGTCTCTGGATCAGATATCCACGATCGACATGCAGCGTCCCTCGGTTCGGTTTGGTCACCGATCATCATTGATTCGGATACGCAGCGAGGCATGGAGAATCTGGGTGTGGGTTGCGGTCTGTTTGTGGTTTCACTGCGTTCGTCCCATTCGCTGCTGTCGTCACTGCACCATGCGCGTCATACGCAAGGTGCTAACGTTTTGGCTCGTCGTGCAGTGAGCGACGATGCAAAGGAATCAGACTATGGATGTAAACTGTTCTGCAAAAAATCCATTTTTTAGTGTAGAGCCGGGTGATGAAGCTGTCGGGGTGATATTACTGACCTCGACCCGGTTTTCGACACGCGTCCGCCGGACGAAATACGTTCAGGAACGATTCGAAGCTCCGTCGACGATGCGGCACCCCAAAGAGTTCAGCCACCCTGGACCAGTCCAAAGTGACGTCATTCAAAGACGCCGTGATCCGCGCTCGGACCCGCGCGCGCCGATCGCCGAGAAAAAGACGGGTCGACACAATCGTTGGGGATGAGGGAGACGCTCGGGTCGTCCCGGGGACATATAAAAGGAGGGATGCGGGGCCCGTACACCGCACTCCATCTCTTCCCGTCGCCACTCGCGTCTCTCGCTCTCGCTATCCGTTCTCGAGCCCGTCCATGGCGCATATACGCACGTCGCTCGCGGGCCTCGTTTCGATGTGGATGTTGGGCTGGTCGGAAACTGGTCAGAAGCTACCTATATAGATCTGTATTCTGCTCCTTCTGGGCGATGCGAGCAGATATAGGTCCGGGCCAGCACTGGACCACAGGCTGTCGTACGTTAGCGTTGACGATGCGTTTTCCAAACTAACGGCGTCGCGTCTAGACAGGATGCAGAAGCAGGCAATCATGCAGCACAAGACTTCGATAGGTACGTACCTCCCCAAGACTCGGAGGCTGAGGCCCTGCAGGTCAGTACGGCTGGCGTGTGCTCTCTTGACGTATATTTTCGTCGCGCGCTGACTTTCGTCGGCTACCGTCGTCGTTAGCTGGACACGAAGCACACTGAAATGCCAGTCACACCTTCTGAAGCCATAGGAAGGAGTAAAAGTAAACGATACACTGCACATCCTTTCCGATGCCTCGGCACTCGTGCAGGGACAATATCAGCAAATCGATCGTGAGATGTCCACTCGTCGACCGAAGGAGTGCGCACTGTGGCAGATCTGAGGTCAGCCATGTCACCACATCTCAGCGCCATCTAATGCACTTTGCGTGACAGAAGGCGATACCGACGCTGAAGCAAATGTCCACGATCGACATGCAGTGTCCCCTCGGGCCTCGCCGAACCGGTCATTGATACGGGCAGTGAGGCGTGAAGGGAATCTGGATGTGGGTCGTGGTCGGTTTGTAGTTTCACCGCGTTTCTCCCTTTCGCTGCTGTCATCTCTGCACCGTACGCATCATGCGCTAGTTACAGGAAGTATTTGTGCTCCGAGCAGCAATGCGAATGAATAGATTTGAACCATTCAGTAAAAAAACTGGATTAGTATGTGGACATAGTTTTGGGAGACTAAGAACGAGAACGACAACCGGAATTGCGGGTCTGAGAGTTGTGCCAGTTTCTGAGGAACTTGAAGTTCGGCTTATGTCTCCGGGGGCACCTCAGGCTACGGCCACGGCGAAGACTGGCAACTCGAGCCTTGAGCTGACTTGAATGACATGGATTGCAATACTTGCACTCTGCGACACCGTAGCAGATGGAAAGTTCTGCAATCTAACCGCCGTGAGTCCGTGACCGGACCGTCATGGGATGAAATTCCCACAACTTGCAGTATGTAAGTTTACCACGCGACATACTACGCCAACTCGCTTAGGGATACACTGAGAACCTGGTAAACTGTGTGGTTGTCACGGTTGCGCCACACTACTAACCGGAGGCACGCTGGCAGTGGCGAGAGCAGGCACTCAGATCTCAGATCTCAGATGCGGCGGCCGAACATCCTGCAAGATTGCTCAACACAGCAACGCTCCAAAACACATGGTGCTGCTCGCACGTCCGCGGACGTCCGACGTGGGGACATATAAAAGACAGGCAGGGGCCTTGGTCTCCGCTCACTCTCCTTCGTTCTCTCGCACCCAGCACCCACATTGCCCCGTCCCCCTCCTGTCTGTTTTGCATGGGTATATCCGTCGTCGTTGATACCGTCCAAACCGGTGCTTCGATGTGGATGTTGGGCTCCCAGTAAGTGAGACCTTGTGCGATGAGATACGAGACGCTGACGCGCTGCTTTGCTGCATCGAAGTCGTCGAGCACTCGTTATCTCACTGTCGATATTTGCTCTCGGTGGACGCGGGACTTCGTTGGTATGTCCTTGAATCTATGGCCCAGACGTCGACGCTTACCGCTTCAAGTTGCCATTACACAGGAGGCCTTCTTATGTTGATCGTCCGGGTCTGTACCGATGCATGTCGCACACCATCACTCAGCAGTCTATCGTGTCAAGGTATGTAGTTATCAATCAACCAACTGCGTCTTTGGGAGAGTAATCTGTCTTGTAGTTGAGCGGTAACGTCGACTACGCAGTCCACCACAGCACCCGCTTTTCGTCAGCCCTGCTCGCACCGCTTTACTCCCAACCCTTTGACACCATCATAAGTCTCATCCTTGGACGGCCAGTTCCATCATCTCTAGCAGGCTCGTCATGCCACCTCATCTAAACAGTCGTGACTAACGCACTTCGTGACAGCCGGGTGAAATCGACTCTGAAGCAAACGTCCATGATCGACATGCAGCGTCCCCTCTGGCTGTGGACTCAACATCGATCCAGGTTGTAGTTTTGCTGCATTCGTCCCATCTGTTGCTGTCGTCGTTGTGCACCGTACACGTCGTGTTTGGGCTCGTTACTCGCCGAGCGACAACCCGAATATAGAAGTGAACTGTTTTGTAAAAGACCCATTTTTTTCGGTATGGTGTAGAGTACAGACTGGGGTGACAAAGCCGTCGAACCGACCCCGATGAATTCATCGATGAAATACGTTCGAGAATGATTCGAATCCTCACCGGATCAGCGTCCCAAGGAATTCAGCCAATCGACGACCCTGCCAGTCAAGAGTGACGTCATGCCGTGATCCGCGCTCGGACCCGCGTGTGCCGATCGCCGAGAAAAAGAATGGCGGGTCGACACAATCGTTGGGGATGAGGGGGACGCTCGGGTCGTCCCGGGGACATATAAAAGGAGGGACGCGAGGCCCATACACCGCACTCCATCTCTTCCCGTCGCCACTCGCATCTCTCGCTCTCGCTAATAGCTATCCGTCATCTAGCCTGCCTATGGCGCATATACGCACGTCGCCCGCGGGCCTCGTTTCGATGTGGATGTTGGGCTAAGCCGAAGACTGGTGGAGAGGCGCTCCCCCCAGATCTGTATTCCGCTCTCCGTAGCTATATGAGCAGTGTGGATCCGGGTCAGCACAGGACCACAGAACTGTCGTACGTCGGCGTCGATGACGCATTTTCCCAGCTGACGTTGCGTCGAGTCGGTTGGTCCAGGCAGGCAATCACGCCGCTCAAAGCTTCAGCAGGTCCGCGCCTCCCCGAGACTCTGAGGCCGAGGCCTATTGTGGTTGGTACGGTCGACCTGCGCTCTCCTGACGTATATGTATATCTTTGTGACTTGTCGCTGTCTACCGTTAGGTCGCCAGGAAGCATACTGGGGCCCATCAGATCCCGGTTACGCCCATCGTAACCGCAGCAGATGGGGCAGGAGCAATGAGTAGCCTCTCCTCCTTCCGGTTCTTTCCTCTATCTCTTTCCTCTTCGCTATCCTGAGGGTGAGTCTGGCGAGAACAAGCATGCACATGCTGATATGCAAATTGTAGATCCTCCACAGATACAATCCTCGGATGCTCAATCATCAATCAAAGGAGTTGGCACTGAAAATGACCTGTCAGTCGTGTCACCCCATCTGAGCAGATCAGCACCGTCTAACGTACTTTTCTCGTGACAGAGGGCGAAATCGACGCTGAAGGAAATGTCCACGATCGACATGTAGCTTTCCCCCGGGTCTCGCCAAGCCAATCATCGATACGGGCAGCGAGGCGTGAAGGGAATCTAGATGTGGGTCGTGGTCAGTTTGTAGTTTCATTGCGTTTCTCCCTTCGCTGTTCTCATCGCCATACACCGTACGCGTCATACGGAACCGTTTGTGCTCCGAGCGACAATGCCAAGGAATAGATGTGAACTAGTCAGTGAAAGATCGTCTCAGCATGATTTCTGGCATCGAGGTAAAAGGGAGTCGCTTCGAGCTGCATGTGCACCATCCATATGTGAGACTGCATTGCGCGTTGTTGGTGAGGACAAGCTGTATGCGAGCAAGATCTCCCAACATGGTCAGTAGGGCCGACAGGCAGGCGGTAGAATAGAGCATATCGGGATGAATCGCGGATCAGCAAGGTAGATTTACCGAGGAAGGCTTGCCAACTCGTCTCCCTGCCGCAACAGACACGACGTACCACGAAACCCCGAAAGAAATGAATAGCGAAGAAAACAAGACATACGAAGAGCTAGTCGACGAGCGAGCGTAGGGGCACGACCTACATGAACGAGAGGCAGTCTAGCCGTTCACCGCTCCCACCGCTCAACTCCGGCCCGTCGCGACCCGTCGGTAAAAGAGCAGATACGCACAGCGATCGTCCCGCTCCGGCGTCCCGAACACGACCTCGGGCCGCACGTCGGACACGAGCTCGTCGTCTATCCGTATCCATCCCTCGCGCGGCTTCACCGTCGGTCCCGCGTCCGTCACGTCGTCGATGTTGGGGTGCAGCACGTCGAGCGTGTAATGCCCACCCGACGCGGAGAGGCCGTGGTGGTACAGCACTGGGCGAGAGTGAGACCGACTCGGCGGTTACTGCCGAGGCAAAAGCTCACCTCCAAAGAGCTTGTACCGCGTCCCATGGAGGTTCTTCCCGGGCACCATCACCTCTGTACGACGAGAGAACCGCGTCAGGCACAGACACACACACTAGACGTCAGAAAGCGTCTCACCGGGGGGAACGTCCAGCTCTGGCCCAAACGAGACCTGCTTGCCGACCTTGGCCACGCCCGCGCTCGCGTCGTACAAGAACCGTTTGAGATGGAGGATGAGGATGGTGGGGAGCACCTCGATCTGCACCGTCTGCGTCCCGTCCAACGTCGCGCCGGGCCTCGTCACCGACGTCACTTGCACCGCCTGCGGCGACGAAATGTACGCCAGGGCATCTCTGATCGTGTGGACCTGGTCCCGCTGCGAAGAGAGCGCGTCAACGCGCGCGACCAACGAAAACGACGCGGACGCACCTGAACGTCCAACCGCAACGAACGCCAGTCTTCGACCAGCACCGAGTCTTTTTGGTGCGGCACGCGCAGCGTCGAACGGAACTTGCCACCAAACATGCGCGTGATGGGCGACTCGGTCGACTTGGCCTGCGAACACGAGGTTATTTCATTTCTGTCGTTGGCCTCGTGCCGTGACTCACCGCGCGCGTGACAGACGTGCGGTTGCGTTTGCTGACCTCGAGCCATGGTCCGTCCTCCTGGACAACATGGCCGTTTTGCTCGGGGGACGACGGACCTTCAGTTTTGGATGTGAGCGAGGAAGAGATCGAGAGGAGCTCCTCTTCCAGCGTGTCTAGGTAAAAGCCCAAGAATTCCTCTGCGTCTTCCTGGTGACCGCCCTGGAAAAAATCGCGTCAAACGAGACAGGTAGCGTGGGAGACGTCGACTTACTCGCATGTGATCAAATCGTTTCTTTTCCTTGAGCGCGTCGTAGACGTAGGTGGGAATAAAATAATCCATCAAGTCTTCCTCTTCGTCGCTGTAACCATTGTGTGCTCGATCGACGCCCTTCCCCTTGCCCTCCGGAGCAGGCTTGGTCTTGGAAATAAACTCCTTGAGGAACCTGATCGTCGCCACGACGA
>JBBPMC010000243.1:0-29870 GCA_038090115.1 Strobilomyces echinocephalus | reverse complement strand
GCCCACTTTCTAGCCCCAAGGACTTCAGCAAACGATCTCGGACCTCTTTTGGGCCGAACAGATCGCACCTAGACCCCCTTGCAACCTATTCCCTGGGTGTCACTCCACCCAGGTTTGTTGTTTTATAGCGGGCTTCTAGCCACACCTTTGCGCCTTTCTCAAAGGGGGTAAATCGTTTCATGGTACGGGATGCCATAACTTGGCGGGCGAGGGCATGGGAGGCAAGGGCTTCGTCGCGGGCGGCAAGGAGGCCCTTGAGACGGGATTCCACCGCAGGAAGATCTGAATCAGGGAGAATGGAAGGAAGGGCACGGGGTTCGAACCCCATCATGAGAAAGAACGGGGATTTGCTGGTGACGGAGTGGGGTCGGTGATTGTGGGCGAATTCTGCATGGGAAATGGAGTCAGCCCAGGTGGTTGGGCTGTTTCCGCAGAAGGTGCGGAGATAAGTCTCGACTTCTTGGTTGACCCGTTCAGTTTCCCCGTCAGACTGAGGGTGGTAGGTGGTGGAGAGGGAGAGGTTGTAGCGAAGGAGTTTTCCCAGTTCTTTGGCAAAGGCGGAGGCGAATTGGGGTCCTCGATCTGAGATGATTTTATCATAAAGTCCAAAACGAGTGAAGACTTTGTGGAAAAAGAGGGTGGCAATTCCCTCAGCGGTGATGGTTTTCTTGGTAGAGCAGAGAATTACCCCCTTAGTAAGCCCATGGTCGACCACGACCAAAAGGGAATTGAAGCCAGCGGAGACTGGGAGGTTGGTAATAAGGTCACAGGAGACCTGTTGGAAGGGGTGGGAAGCGGAGGAGGGAATGGGAGATAAGGGAGGGACGGTGGGGTGAGTGTTGGCCTTGTGTTGCTGGCAAGCAGCACCGCCGTCAACATATCGGCGGACAAATTGGGCGAGGCCGGGCCACCAGAATTCGGCCGTGACAAGTTGGCGAGTTTTGAGAACGCCGGGGTGGCCCGTAGTGTCATGGTCATGACAGCAGGAGACAATGGAGCAGCGGAGGGAGTCATCGGCTAGGATGTAGATACGTCCTTTGTAGGTGAGGAAGTTATTGCGAAGTTGCCAATCGGCCAAGCGAGAGCGGAAGGCGGGAGGAATATCCTCCTGAATGGCTTGAAGGGAGTTGAGGAAGATGGGATCGGAGGCAGATGAGGAGGCAATGTGGTTGTGGAGGGCAACATCGACGAGTCAGACGAAGAGAGAGTCCGGGAGGAGGACAGTTCCAGTGTTATCTGATCCCTCAGGGGGAAAATGATCAGGACGGTGGGAGAGTGCATCAGGGTCAACCAAGAGTTTCCCAGGGACGTGGATCATTTTAAGATCGAAGTTGGCGAGGTCAAGAAGCCACCTGGCTTGGCGGCGGTTCAGGTGTTGGGCCTGGCGAAAGTAGGTGAGGTTTTTGTGGTCGGTGAAGACCTGAACCGGGAAGGGGGAACCCTGGAGATAATGTTTCCAGGATTTGAGGGCGTGAATGATTGCGAGGAATTCTCGATCATAGATGTCATAATTTCGTTCGGCTGATGCGAACATTTGAAAGAGGTAGGAGCAGGGGTGCCAGTCACTGTTAGTGTCGGTCTAGAGGAGAATTGCCCCAGAAGCACAGTTGGAGGCGTCGGTGGCGATGGCGAAGGGGCGAGAAACATCGGGAAGAGTGAGAACGGGTTTTGAGAGGAACAACCGTTTGAGCTCATCAAATGCCTCTTGGCAGGGTCTTGGCCAGTGCCAGGGTTGATCTTTCTTGGTTAGGTCAAGGAGAGGGCGAGCGATCGTGGAGTAGTCTGGGATGAACCAGCGGTAGGGAATACCATGGGTATGGGTAACCCATGTGGGTTGTGGGTGTGGGTGTGGGTATCAACCTGGCATACCCACATAAAAACCCATACCCTTACTGTGGGTATGGGTATATTGGTGGTATGACTATGGATATACCTTAAATATTGCTACAAGTGTAAAATTGTAAATATAGGCTAATAGATGCACTAGAAGTGTTACAAATCCTTAGTAACCCATGGGTAAACCCACCATGGGTATGGGTGTGGGTATCAATTTATATACCCATGTAAAAACCCACACCCACACTGTGGGTATGGGTATATTGGTGGGTGTGGGTGTGGGTATGACCACAGGCACCCTAGGGTATACCCACGGTATTCCCTAACCAGCGGTAGTAATTAGCAAAGCTAAGGAAAGATTGTACTTCCTTGACTTTGGTGGGGATAGGCCAGGAGGCGATGCCATCGAGCTTGATGGGGTCCATTGAGATTTCACCTGGTTTGACGACCATCCAGAGGTATTCAACCTCGGGGGCGGCGAAGGTGCATTTCTCGAGAAGGTTGAGTTCCTTCATGCGTTGGAGGACTCGTTTGGTCTGTTCTTTATGGACTGTGGCGTCAGGAGAGAAGATGAGGAGATCATCCATATAGATGACCAGCCATCCTTTGGCGATGAGGTCGCGGAAAGAGTCGTTCATGAATCATTGGAACGTGGCGGGGGAGTTGGAAAGACCAAAGAACATGACCATTGGTTCGAAGAGTCCCTTATGGGTGATAAAGGCGGCCTTCCACTGGTGTCCGTCTTTGATATGAATGTTGTTGTACCCCCATCGTACGTCAAACTTGGTGAAAACCTTGGTGTTTTTGAGCTTGTCGATGAGGTCAGGGATTAAGGGAAGGGGGTAGGCGTCTCGAACAGTATGTTCATTGACGTAGCGGTAGTCTTGGCAAGGGCAGAGTTTTCCATCTTTCTTTTTGACGAAAAGAAGGGAGAGGCTTGGGGGGAATTCGAGGGATGAATTTTCCCTGCTTTGAGGTTTTTGTCAAGAAAGTCTTCAGTGGCTTTCTTTTCCTCGGGAGACAAGGGGTAGATCTTTCTGATTTTGGATTGGAAAGAGTCGTCGAGATTAATCTCGTGGTCGTAAGGTTGTGTTGGGGGAAGGTGGTCGGTAGCCTCTTTGAAGAACACCTCCGTGAATTCGGCGTATTCCAGAGGGAGGGTGGCCTTAGGCTTTGCTTTTTCAGCTGCGATGGCAAGTTCCATTGCAGTGGTGAGTTTTTGCATGGCTAAGGGGGAGAGAAAGCGACTCCTGGATCTGACTATCTGGTTGAGGTGGCGGACGTTGATGGAGCTTTGGAGGTAGCGAGCTTCATCCTCGCAGTGGAGGTACTCGTGAAGGCCTTCGTGAGTGACAGCATTGATGCTGACATGTCGTGGGGGACAGGTGGAAGAGCGAAGGAAGACGCCATCGTGTCGTTTTGCATCTTTGGCATAGGTGTCATAAAGTTCTTTCGATTGGTCCGAGGATTCGGGAATCGAAAGAGTCTGCGTGGCCCAATTGATGGTTGGGTTTATAGTGCGAAGCCAAGGGAGTCCGAGGATGACGTTTTCGGACCCGCAATTCATGATATAGAAGAGGACTTTGTGAGCGATTCCTTCAATGTTAAGAAAAAGGGTGGTAGAGAAGCAAATTTCTCTTCCTGTGTTCATGGACTGGTCCACGTTTCGTATGTGGATGGGGGAGGCAAGGCAGGTTTTTGGAAGTTGATGTTTCTTTACAAAATCCCAGTCGATGCAGGAGATCTCTGCGCCACTATCGATGAGGGCGCGGGTGTCGACGACTTTCATGGTATTTGAGGGTTCAATAACTTGTATAGGGATTTGCATAGATTGGGATACAGCGGTTATTGTTACAGCATTTACAGAGGGGGAAGGAGAGACTAGCATTGACTTAGTTCTCCCTCTCAAAAATCCATGTTGAGGATGGAGAAAGCAATTTTCGCTACTCCCTTGTTTTCTTCGTCGTCATCCTCGATTTCTTTGAGCTTGGGTAAGGCCTCCTTTTTGGCCTTTTGAACTTTCTTTGGCTTGCTATCGCCAAAGTGGGGGCAATTGGCGCTGGAGTGTCCAGGGAGACGACAGCGGAAACAGAGTCCTTTGTCGATGCAGCGTTGTCGCTCCTGCAGCATAAGTTTCTTGGGTTGGACGGCGTCTACGTCCATGGCGTCAGGGTCTTTTGCTTTCGAGGAGGGGGTAGCGTATCAGGTGCATGGGATGGGAATGGTGGAGTTCTTGTTTCGCTGAGCTATGGTGTTGGAATGGTCCCATTGAGTTTGGAAGTGGATCGCCTTTTGGTACCACTCGGCGATGGTTTTCGGGGTTGTGTCCATGCTATTGACGTGTTTCATGAGGGGGATGGGAATTCCTGATGAGAAGTAGTCAATGAGAACTTTCTCATTAGTAACCTCAGAGAGGGCTACGTGGTTCTGGAACTCGGAGATATACTCGACGAGCATGGGGGAGAAGGTTCCATCCTTCTTTCGAATCATTCGCTTGGTGGCCATCCATTCAATAGCCGAGGTTTGGGTGTCATCTTGGAGGAAGTGGGCGTAAGCCTTCTCAAAGTCGACACAGGTTCCTAGAGGGTCTTGGGACCCTGCTTGGACAGAGGTGACCACCTTGCGACGGAAGGTGGTAGCGAAGGAGAGGGCAGAATCTTTGCCCATGAATGACAAGGCGAACGACACCTTCTTGGTATCGTCGGAATATACTTTTTCATTGGTGAGAAGGTACATTTGGGTGGCTAGGATCCAGTCTTCGTAAGAGTCGGAGCTCCCATCGTAGATGGGGGGTTTAGCGAGACTGATCTTTTTGGATGACGTCGAGGAGGACATTGTTGGTGATGAAAGAGGTGGGGGTGGTAGATTAAAGATTCTTCCGGTTTGCGTGACGGGCGTCGGGGAAGGTGGCGTGGGAACTCTGGGGATTGCGACGGAGACTGAAAAGCTTTCGGTGATCTCTGCTGTAGGGTCTAGGGTTTCATCCTCAGGGTATAGGACAGTTTCAGCATAGGGTTCTTCTTCCGGGGTGGATTCTGAATCGTCAAGGGGTTCAGAGGAGACAGGTGAGTCTTCTCGAGGATGCCTTCTCCAGATGAAGAAGCGGTCAGAGGGGTGTGAGAATATGGTGGCGGTACAACAGCGACGGTTGCCGCGTAGAGGTGAAGCTAGTTCTTTTGTTACGCTTGGCCTTGAATAAGGTCGAGCGTAGCCTCGATAATCCTAGTTGACCTAATATGAGGGGACGAGGATTCCAAGTTGCTTTGACTATAGCGAACAAGGGTCCAAGACGTAGTCGCTTTGGCTATAGCGACGTAGGGTCAAGGGTTTCGACAGAGGGATGCTCTGTGGAGATTTCCGAAGGGATACTTCGGTAAGGCGAGGACGGAGAGAGTGCCCACTCAAGAGTAGGGCAAGGACTTGCTCGGAGGGACAAGGGATAAGGCTAGCAGGTATATTTGAGGGACTAGAAGTACACTCGAGGAGAACTAGCTTAGGGAATACAGGAGCGAGTACATGAGTTTATATAGACCCGGGGTCTTTAGGGCAAGTCAGAGATAAAGGATGAGTCATAGAGAAGAAAGGGACGCATCAGCGTCCATGGAAACTTGTAGAACATTCTACGAGTTTCAGCGAATGCCACCGAGGTGAAGCGAGGTAAGTGTGGGAGAAAAGAAGTAACGTGCTGGATGGTGTGTGAAAGAGAAATGAAACGTAACAGGATGCATCTAATTTTCATTCAGAAATCAAGAAATTATGTGTGTGTAGGGTTGTCGTGCTCTACAATCTAGAGCCACCTACATGACTAAGGCATGACGAATCAGTCTGATGGGTCTGTGACTGAGCAACTGCGCTGATAAACGGTGCCAAGTTTCTTCATGGGCCAATGAATGAGCAGGTAAATCCATCAATCTCTGCTATTTTAACTATCTGACGACCACTGTAGGGGAAGGAGAAGAATTTTGCACACAGTGCACTATTTGCACTTGTGAAAGAGTTTTATTATGGTAAAAGTCAAAAGCTACTAGGGTGTACACCAGAATTTGAAGACTATATCCCCGAGCCAGCGATCATGCTTCTTGCTGCCAGTGTACATTTGATTTCATCTTGTTTGAAGGTATTAACCATTGGTTTCTAGATTAAGACAGTACTTCAGTTCCTTGTGGGGAGTGGTGATGTTGAAGCTGTTAAAATGGAGTCTGGTTATATTGACAAGACAGAGTATGAAAAACTCTACAGCATGATGGACCATCTTGTTGAGCATCCGGTCAGTGGTCCTCACCTTCAAAGGCAACTCGAGAAGTGGGCAGAGCATGCTAGGTAAGTAATATCCCATCCTTGGCACTTGAGACTGACATGGGTTATAGTCGAGGAATCAGGAGGGGTCCCAGTCAACCCACAGCAGGTGATGATGGTGAATATGCATTTGCACTCATGGATTAGACTTGGTGGATGGATCTTTATCTTGAACCTAGTTTACACTTTGTTCATGTGGAAGAAGTAGCTAATACTTGGTAATAGATGATGAAAGAGGGAATAGGGAATACAAGTGCCTAGTTAACAATACTATTGTGAACCATGTAGTGTTTCACCTTACCAGAGAGGTGTTTAGTGTACAGACATGTACAGACCTGTACAGACCTGTATGGATGTGTCCATGCCTATATGGGTCTGTTAACCTGTATGTGTCTGTATATGTCTGTACATGTCTGTATGTATCTTGTGATAGACCTGCACAGAGCTGTACATATCTGTACAGACTCTATACAGGTGTGTGCAGAGGGTAACCTGGCTGTAGATCTGTGATCCGTGCAACCCTATATGGACATATATAGGCCTGTACAATGGGGGGTGTTTTACAGATGCAGTAAAACACAGTAGGAGTACAAAGTGAGCTATGACACTCAAAGAGACATGACGTGGGCAAGTGGTGAGCAACAGCGCTTGAATGGATACAACAGGGGCAAAAGATGAGCGAAGACACTTAAATTGACATGACAGGGGTGAAAGGTTAACAACAATGCTTGAAAAGACACAGTGGGAGCAGGAATTGAGTGATTGTGTTCAAATGGTCATGGTGGGAGCAGGAGACAAGTGTCAGTGCTCAGATGGTTACGATGGCGAGAGGCAAGTGATTGCACTTAAATGGTCAATGGGGGTGAAAGACAAGCAACAGCGCTCAAAGAGACACAGCAGAAGTGGGAGGCGAGCAGCTGTGCTTGAATGGACATAACGAGGGCAAGGGATGAGTGACAGCGCTTGAAAAAAACACAGTAGGAGCGAGAGGTGAGCAATTATTGATGTAATAGCATTATGCCAGGGTGGTGGGGTCGCTAGCATGATGAGTGTTTCACCAAGTCAGGCATGGAAAAACTGACTCGAGAATCTCCAGCTTGTGAAGGAGATAAGTAACTGTAACAATGCAATCATAGATCAAGTCCAAAGCTGCCGGTAAAAATACTAGGTGACACTAATACAGCTGTGTGTGCACCAGGAGACCATCACCCTCCTCCAAAGCAACTGCATTGATGCATCAAGTAAATGCCTCTTCCGCATTTCCCAATGTCATGAGGGGAGCTAAGTTGTCCACAGTGTCGTCATCGCAGCTCATTTCTTTCTCTGTTGTCATCTAGTGCTCCATGAAGTTCAGACGGTCCTACTTGAGTGAAAATTTGAGGGTTTGGAGGACTTCCATTAGAGTGGAACTCATGTGATTGTGTTTCCTGGTGTCCATCTGGGTGCTTGACAAGAATATGCACTCACAAGGAACTGTGGACACCTGGATGGGCAGGTAGTCCATTGCCATGCGGAAGATTGTTGGAAACCTCATCTGTTCCAGCTATCTCGGTACAACGTCTGTTAATAGCTGCTACATTGGTCTATGATACATGCTTACCTTCCAGAATGATAACACATCTGTGCTCGCATGTAAGGTTGTGCTGATGTATAAGGAAAATTCCTTCCTGATAGATTGTCCACTGAGGCTGGATGTTGCATTACTGGATGTGATTTGCATGCCCTGGAAACGGTATCGTGAGGCTAACGGCATAAAGCTGTGAGGTGGTGCACAGTGAGGATTAGGCTCAGGGGTGCTACTGGGATACTTCATACGGTATTCTTGCAGCTAGCATCATCGTCAATGAGATTTAAAAGTGAGGCGGACAAAACTTGTACCTGCTCTATAATGGTTTCCCTCATAGCAGGCACTTTGGTACTCCATTGCACACTCACCCATGAAAAGCAAATGCAAGGATCAACAACTGTGCAATCATACAGGTTGGTGGCTTGGCGCAACAACAGACGATGCAACTTACACATTGCAAACAGATATGCCTTGTTAGTGCACATACGTTCGTGATATAGCTTTCCATACTGGAGGCCTGGATAGATAATCAGGCTGAGGTGCTGACATTCCCTTGATATTGACTGCCATTGAGTGATAAATAGTTCAAACGCAGGCAAGGCTCCACCAATGAGAGGGTTCTGTTCTCCTGACATTGTATGTTGAGCAAGGGATGGAACCTTTAAAATGTCATGTGGGTGAGTATGCCATAAAGTGAGCTGATTGCAAATGTTTACCTCCAATACCACCTCGAGATCTTGCAGAACTTCCCAGTGGTATTTTCTCAGTTGCCTGCCTTGGATAATGTCCACGTTTTGATGTTCAGCTCAATAGAGATAGACAGCCTAAAATTTGAATGAACATATCTTTTTTAGTAAGGTAAGAAGCTGTATGCCGTAGTAACATACCTATTGTAATCTGCGAAGATGATTAAGCATGATATAAGAAGAATCCCAGCAGGTCTTAACGTCTCGGAGTAACTGACCGACTGAAAGGGAGACAGGTTGATTGTCATTACTGAATGATTGGTTATCATTGCCGGTCTTGATTGTGCACAGAAAGTTGGTTCGGTGCTGATCAGAGCCCCAGATAGATCTGATCAGACCCCAGGCAAGATCAAGTGGATCCACTCATACTGTGCAAACATATTCAGTCTTGTGGATGGTCTGATCAAGTATGTCCCAAGTGCTCGGAACATTGGTGAAATCGGCATCCTTGTACTTCTCAAAGATATGTTGGACACAAATGTTGATGATGTGAGGGAAGCAGCAAATGCGACGTTCATCAACAGGAAAAACAAGCTCATGTTCCTTGAGCAAGATCTCCGAGAACTTAGCCATAGCGGTATTATTATTTGATGTGTTATCAAGGGTGACATGACTGATCTGGTAAAGTGGAATAAGAACTGGTACATGAGAATGGACTGTATACCATATACCTTGTTCACTAGAATCTCTGCCCAGTCGATGAGCTTGAGTAGTGACCGTGCAATTTCTTCTTTGGTGTGACATGATGGAAGATGATGGAAAGCAATCAATGCAATCTTCAGGCTGAGGGTACCATCCTTCTGATCTCTTGCAATCCAATGCACCATAACAGCCATGTATGCATGAAGGTCATTTGCAGACCATATATCAGACATAAGAGATATTTCCCCAATCACATTCTATGGAGCGCTTCAGAACTGGAAGACATGGATTGAATACTAATCTATGTACCTTAAGTTCATTCTTGAGTGACACAAAACGCTCTTTGCATTCTTTAAGAACAAGTTCACAAGTCTTGGAATGACGAGGGATGTCAGAATCTTTCAAATCACTGCACATCAAAAGAAGAAGGTAGCAAAATTCAGGGCACTCAACGACATTAATGGACTATAGCACAAATTAGTGACACATTTGAATATAAGACAATATGACTTTCCTGGTCATTGGCAGCAATAAAGTCAATGAGGAAGGTATGTAGCACACCAATCGAAAAGTTCGGCAAGTCAATGTGATAGTTTGGTTTGGGCAGTGCAAAACCTGGTTGTGCATGGTTGCCTTCTGCAGGAACTGGAGCTAGAGGAAGGGTGTCAACTGTGATGTTGGGATTCGTGATGAGAAGGGCCCTGAGAGTGTTGAAAGTGTATCCAGCAGAGAATGCAGTCTTGAACAAATGGCCCTGAGACGTCCAACCTCTCTCCTGCACCATCTGCAGATAGACTAATGCATGCTGCAGCTCCAGATGGCTACAAAGACTTGTATTCAATGTATTGAAGCTGAACGAACAATCTTCAGCATTTGGCTTCACCTTTCTAAATTTTCTTACATCAATCACAAGTGCAGTAAAAAGTAAAAACACTTACTTGCAGGGCTTACATACAGTTCGTTCGCCAGTTGCCTTTAAACCTTTGATGAAGAAGTGATGGATATCGCGGGCAGCATTCTTGGGCAGTGAGTCAGTGAAAGCTGAATAACCAGTTGCCAACAGGTCAGCTACTGCTGTGTCAACAGCTGTAGTTGTGTTTGAGGCTATAGTAGTGCCTTGCCTCTGCTGCAGTGGGGGTGGATCGTTGTCATTGTCTGATGTAGATAATACATTGAGGTCGAAATGCTCATAGTCACTGTCTTCAGCAGAACAAATGATGTTTGTGTTGTTGCAGAAACATTCAGGTAAGCAATGTCCTCGAATCGAAGCTCGATGAAGGGTGCCTTCTGGAGCAGGGGATGCTTCAGGAACTTTCAGCACCATTGGTGGGACAGCACTCACTAGCCCCTTCTTGTGGCTGCCATGTCGTTGGACTCACTTGGCTGCCATGGCATGGTGAGAAGGAATGAATAGAGTGAGGGTGTCCTGGATGCTAGGCAGGCTCTTGATCTTTATATGCATGTCAGCTACGATTGACGTCAAATTCCTCCCTGCTCAATGCTAAACTTTGAATTTCAGACCCTTTCAGGATAGTCACCCTGGCAGATGAATATATTGGCTGCAATTCTGCCATCACTACAGGTGCTGGGTGTGTCCCTCATGCTCCAATGACCAAGAAAACACGCAAGGTTCATAACGGGGTCTGTAGGAATCACATAGCAAGTGAGACGTCAAAATATCACATCTTCTTCAGAACTTTGTTGGGGGGACAGAATCTCAGAGAACGACAAAGCAGCCTCAATCCCTCAGACTCTGCTCCACTTCTCTCAACTTCCAATGGTATATACTCTTGGTTATCATGGCAAGAATGCTTGACTCCACGGAAACTTGCATGGTACCATTCTAGGTAACGTATGTGAGGAGTGAAATCGGCTGTGGGAGCCAATAGTTGCTGATAGTTTTCCCAGTCGATAAGAAGGGGAATGGGACTGTTCCCAACAGGAGCTGTATGAGACTGCATGGAAACCAACTGATTATACTTGATGAGCAAGTCCCTTGCCCTCAAGAAGCTGTCATTGATCATTGAGTCAACTTTGTCCATGCTGATGGTCAGGTATACAGTCTGAGTAAATTAAGTTAGTATAAAACCTTCTATAATGTCATACTACTCACTCCTTGCACCATCCCATCACCTTCGATGACAATTGGTGCGTTGTCATTCTTGATCCATGTGTGGAATATTATGGATGCAATATTACACCATTGATGTCCAACAACCGAGACTGGATGAAGTACGAATGGCTCTTCATCAAGCTTGTCATCATCATCAACTGGTGTAAGACTATCTTGAGCAGAGTCCACATCAGTGATAAGCTTCAGGTACACCAAAAATGAGTTAGTGTCAAGGCAGCCCATTTGCGAAAAAGTAGACCATGCTTCTGAGTTGGACTCAGGGCAACTGTATGGTTCCTCTTCTGGGATGATAATGCCAATGGCAAGAATGACCTCAGGACGGGCTGTGATTGCGGCCTGGAATTTAACCAATAACGAGTCCTTGTTCTGGGAGAAGGCACACTCGACAACCAGGAGAGCCCTATAATCAGCAAATCTGCCCCTTTTTGAAGGCATGGCAATAAGACTGAGATCTGGTGTTACAGAGAATGAGGAATCAGCAGATCTAAAGGAGAAATTTCTGTGCATGGCTATGGTAATGTATCACCTGTCAAACTCAAACTGATATACAGCAGGGGCCATGGACTCCCGCAGATAAGTCAATGGGATCTCATGTGTTGCTTATGCAAGCTTGACGATTATGATATCTTGGTGATAGGTCAACCTGCAATACACATAACACATACCTAGGCTTCTGCAAAGTGATTAACGATTTGCCAAGAACATGGGCAAGAGTCTGGAATTCAGTTTGGGTAATTTCACGAAACACCTGCACAATCAAGCAATCAACATGTAATGAGTTGTAATTTAATCATGCAAGTGTGAATTCCTACCTTAAAATCGTTGCTACTGGACAGGTCTGCGCTTGATCTGAGTAAATATTCAAGAATGTTTGTCAACAGTTCTGGAGTTAGGCTTTAGTTCAAAGACACCACATTATCATATCGCATACCAGATGGGGCCAATGCGCCCTCTACTACACTGGCTTTCATAAGAAGCCAAATTGCTTCTATGTGAATGTCATTAAGGGAGCTGGACTTTGGTGAATTGGTCTGAATCTGAGTCTTCACAACCACAGGAGCAGCTGATTTGACATTTGGTGCATTGGGAAACTTTATGGTAGATGTGGTGACAATAGATCGACACTGGTGTCATGAAAAACAGAGTTCAGCAGGTTGTAAAGGGCCAAAAGTGCCAGGTGACACCAGGGGTGAGATTCGTTCCTGTGGAGACTTGTGCTCAACAAGTGAAGCAGCGAGCAACACTGGTATATGCACGAAGGACTCCTCGCCTGCCACTGCAGCGGACATGGGGAAGTCTGAGGGATGTGACAAGTGGGAGACGCAGAGACTAGACTTTCTAGAGTGAGAGATCACAGCCTGTGAAAATCTGTGCTTATTGAACATGCGTGACCTATCTATATTTGTGGTGAGCGCTAGCTTCAAAGGCTGTTGGTGCCATGTCACTCACGTTTGAGAGCTTACAATATGGATTCCTGGTTGCTCAGTTCGGAACCTGCCAGAACCTGCCACTGTGGTATCTCTCTTTCAAGAAAGTGACCTGAAATACAGGTCAGACATCATTCACCCAGCTCAGTGGAGTCTATTGCCGTATGACTGCAAACCTAATGGTACTGGTCTCGGAAATGAGCTGGCTGGTTGTCAGTGACAGTCAGTCGCTGCATCAACGTGGCTGCATAGATAATAGCTAGAGACAGAAACCAGTAACCAGTCATCAATGTCGTAGAGTAAACTTGTACTCACCTATCTAGAATCAGATTCTCACTTTTCTTGGCAGTGTGATGAGTCACTTCAAGGTAGGGTCAACTGTCAGCCAGAATTGATCTGAAGAACAATAAAAGAATGATATGAACTGTCACATTTAGAACTCCGTCAAGAAGCAATCCTAGGGACTATTGACCGTGGCTTGGCCACGCATTCCTGCATCCCCGTGCAACCTGCCACCAACCTGTCCAACTTTGAGGGAGAGAAAAACAAGCTGCAACAGTGTCAAGTGACTCAAGTTGCACTTACGGCAGGTAACCAACCCAGTGGCTCAATCACCCAGATGACAGTTTCTACAATCAACAGCTCGAAAATTGAGTGCATGACACCAAAGGTGGTCCATGTTGACAGAAGATATGTCCTGAAGGAGAAAATAGGCTTAGGATCATATGGTGAGGGAAATATCTAATTCAGTTTGAAATGACAAACCTTCAAGTCTCCAACTCGTCAGCCACAGTATATCATGCTGAAGATATCATTACCAATGAAGTCATTGCTGTCATGCTCCAGACCATCAACACAAAAGCTGTGTCTCCCTTGGAGCATGAATATGCAATTCTGGAAGAGCTTCGAGACAGTGTTGGTTTCCCTTAGCCTCTCTGGTTTGGCATGGAGGCAGACCATCAAGTCATGGTTCTTGAAAATCTCGGCCCGTCTTTGGACAAGTTGCATTGCACATTGCCTGGTGGTGGGTTTCCATTACATTGTGTTACTCAGTTTGGGCTTGAAATGATTGGTTATCATGTCCTTTCAATACTAGGTGGCCTAGGCTTTGCTCACTGGTACCACAGGTCTCTCGCCTCGAACACATCCACACCTGGCACCTCATCCACCATGATATCAAACCACAGAATATCCTTGTTGGCTCCACAAAGTTAAAGGACACTGTCTTTCTAATTGACTTCAGCATCACCAAATATTAGTGTCACCCATCGTCTCGCATTCATATTCAAATGGAGAAATCTGTTCACCTTGTTGGCACACCAGCATTTACATTGCTCAATAGTCATTTGGGACGGGAATTAAGCTGAAGAGATGACCTAGAGGCACTTGCATATATGCTTCTATTTCTCTATAATAGATTGTTGCCATGGTTCAGTGAGAATGGTCTATGGCACGTATCATGTTCAAGGATCCGGGAGCTGAAATCTTCGCTGGCAGCAAATACTCCTCCAGCTGACATTCCTGGCTGTCTCACCAAGCTCCTGAAATATTCTCAAGCCCTTTTGTTCACACAAAAGCCTGATTACAACTATCTCCAGATGCTCTTTACCAATGAGATATCTCCCTCCTCTGTGAAAACTGAGATGCACACAATCTTGGTCATGCAGCACATGGCACAGGCTGACCGGGACAACCTTGATAAGCAGAGTGAACTGTCAGTGTAAGTCATCACATTCATCCTTTGTGGAAGTCATATATCATGAGGTAATCTTGACAGTCTTGTCCCACAGAAACACAACTGAATTCCCAAAGTTCACGCGAGTTACAGCCTGCGGAGCCAGATGAAGACTTGATATAGTAGGTGTGGACAAAGTAGCCCGGTGCTGCAGTTGGTCTCACAAAATGTATTTGGTTATTGTTGTACTCTATGACATAGTTCAACATTGATTATATTATCAATTCCACTCTACTCTAGCTGGTAGGGTGGCGACAGTCGAGCACTAGCACCAGAAAGGACACGGTGAAGGCGAGAGATGAATAGTCTAGCCCAAGAAGACAAGGCGAGGGTGAAAAGTACACAGTGGCACAAGAAAGAGCATGGCAGAAGCGACAGGCAAGCGGTGGGGCCAGAAAGGATGGAGGCGACAGACAGGCGCTGGGGCTCGAAAAAGACATAGTGCAAGTGATCAGGCTCAAAGGGTGCATGGTGGTGCTTGAAAGGGCATGGTGGGAATGACAGACAGGCAGTGGAGCTCAGGTAGGCAAGCGGTTGTGCTCGAAAGGCTTGGCAGGGATGATACATGAACATGGGCAGTGATTGGCGAGTACTCATATTGGAATACATGGTGGAGGCAGTAGGCGAGCAATTGTGCTCGAAATGACATAGCAGGCGAGCGATGAGCATATAGTATTGATCCAGGCGAGTCTTGGGGAAAATATACTGACTCTAGCCAGTTATGGCAGTTAACTGAGCTGAGTTGAGCCAAAAAAGGTGATAGCCGAGCCGAGCCGAGTCACGGCAACACTAAGTTTGGGTGTAATGTGTAGTTGTCACCATGCAGTGGATCTTGCATTGATTTTGTGTGTCATACACTGGGTACTAGCAGTGGAATGAATAAATTACCCCAAATCCACAATTCAAACTCTCATCTACATAGGCATCCATTCTATATATTTCACATCATGCTCACCACCTCAATGCTGACATCTGAGTGACATCCAGGGTTCCATACATTAGATGACTGTGTATCATCTCTGTCCTATGTCTATCAAGTCATGTTAGTCACCTTGATGCCAGCATCTGGCTGATGTCTGGGATTTCATATAGTAGATGATGTATACAATGGCACATCAATAGTTTATATTTTTAAATGTCAGTATGTCAATGGTTATGACATTGTGATATTCTCTATGTGGTCATCTAAATTATGTAGAATCAGGCATTTGATACATAGTGGGGATCTAGGGTCACATCTGGTCTATTCAAACAGTGGACTAGCAATATGTCTAATGGAATGAATATGAGTCAGAGAGTATAGCACACACATACAACATACTAGCAAAGGGCCATCCATAGTGACCACTGCCATAATACAACTGACAGACTAGTTAGCTGACAGCACATATAAGATATGTCATATCTGTCTGATGTTGAAATGACACAGCAAAATCATTTATATATCATGAACACATGAACGAATGCACAACCACAATACTAGGCAGGAAGGATAAACTAGATAAGGAGTGAAACTATGAAATGAGTGTATCGATAGTGGGTAACAGGAAGGACAGACAGTAACGAGTGAGTATCAATGACAAAGCAATTACATAGGTGGGGAGAGCAGTGGTTAGAGCAGATGTCAACAGTGCAGAGTCACATGAACAGCAGGCAGAGAAGTTACAACCATGTAAATTGGTGGATGGCTTGCTGCCAGTCTTAAAGAATGATGTATCAGATGCTTGCAAAAAGGTGTTAACATCACTGGTAGAGTACATCTTGAAGTCACACATGAGTGCTTCAGTGAAATATCTGACATACAATGGTAAGCAGAGAACAGGCGACTAAACAGTGGAGGATGTACTTCTCCCATTGCTTCTTATGAAGTTCAGGGATTGAATATTCCGCTAACTCAGAGTGCATCTGATCAAGTATGGTGTCAACAAATGTCCAGAACTGATTGTTACTCCATAACTGGCTGTCATCAGCACTGGACTCATTCTCATGATTCTCAGGCTTTTCATTCACATTAGGCTCATGTTGTGCTGCCTTCTTAGCACTTGATTCACCCACCATGTCAGGGAACAGCTACATGGTTTGATGCTAGCCAATGTACAATAAGTCAACAACATGGTGAAATCATTTCAACTTACCAAAAAAGCATAGCGTGCCCACTGGCTTTTTATTATGTTGACCAAGGTGATGTTGAACTTCATATAGAGGGCTGCTGTAAGCTCAGAAATGTATTGCTTCATAGTGATGCTGTGCATCAACTAAATGAATCATATTATGAATGTAAGTTCGAGTTAACTTGAAGATACAACTGCTCGTACTCACCCTTACTTTGATATGAGATCATTGCTTGGTAAGGAGTTCTTTGACAAGGCTCTTCACATGCTGTGACAGCTCATGGTCTTCAATCACCTTTTGTGGGACTTTGAAGAGCAGCAGATTGTTTTTGATAAATGCCTGACCTGTGGTAAGTCATCAGTGCAGAAGTCACAACCAAAGCCAAAGTCCACCCAGATACAACCACCCATGTCAGCCATAAATCTTCTGCAGGCATTCACTGGCACACAAGGTATGTCAAGATTTGGCAGTCATGATACATATTCTAATGTGATCTACCTTGTGCAAATAGATACAGTGAGAGCAGAGCCACACCTGAAGCTGCAACCAAAGCCAAAGTCCATCTAGATGCAACCATCCAAATCAGTCATAAGTCTTCCACAGGCATCTACTCTCCTACAAGGTATGTCAAGATTTGGCAGCCATAATACATATTCTAACATGATCCTGTTAAAGGTATGAGCATATACTCATCCTCCAAGGGCTAGGACAAATCTAGAGTATTTATGCTTGTTGGTAACATGTGTGCATGTTGTGGTTAAAGGTAAAGAACTGTCTAATGTATTTCAGACTCAGATAAGTCTTATATATGTGATGTGTATGAACTGATTAACTACTTTAGGATAGACTATAGTACGTTCAACACTCCCCCTTGCTTAGAATCCCATAGGTATTCATAGCAGTAGTAGAGACATCTGCATATGCAATCTATGCTGGCAGGTTAAATTCAAGATCAAACTGGGAGTGACATTCTTTGAACTTGACATATTCAAGGTTCTTGGTGAACATATCCACTGGATTGTCAGTACTGGGGATATAGAATAGCTTGACCTGCTTGTGCTTCATCACCACTTCATGGACAAAGTGATACTGGATTGGGATGTGTTTAGTCTTCTTGTCAGTCACAGAGTTTTATGCAATAAATAATGCACCCTGGTTGTCGCCACAGATGAAGAAAGGCCCAAGATTGTATGCGAGCTCCTTAAACATCATCTTGATCTATACAGTCTGATGTGAACAGTTGCTCAAGGCCATGTATTCTGCCTCAGTAGAGGACAGAGCTACGGACTTTTGAAGATGTGAGTTCCATAGGAAGGTCCCATTAGTGAGTTTCAGGTAAAATCTAGGTTGTGAGTGATAGATAATTTTATCCTGACCTGAATCACTGTCAGTGCAGGCAATAAAGCCTTTGCCAGATGTACCATCATACTTGAGAGAATAGTCCCTTATTTCGATCAGGTAATGGCAAATGTAGAGTGCCTTGTTAAGGTGCTCTTGTGATGGATTTGTGAACATGCAAGCCATTTGCATGATAGCATAGGTAATATCTGGCTAGGTACTGATCATAAGGTATATTAATAAGCCAATTATGGTCTGGAAACATGTCCATAATTCTAGGTTGACTGTGGCTTCATTTTTCTCTGGATAATAATAACCCTGAGGAAGGGGTGTGGGTACTGATCTGGCATTTGTCATCCCACAGCACTCTATGACCTTGTTGAGATATCCATTTGGTCAATGCAGACTACTTTATGTTCTCGATGGATACACATTCTCAAGAACTCAAATGGTTCACCAAGATCTTGACATTCCCATTTCTTCATGAATGTGCCCTTGACTTTGTCTTCAAAGGCCTTGTTTGGTCCACAGAAGAGGGCATCATCAATGTAGACAATAGCTAGGACAATGTCTTTGCCCTTGTAATATATAAACAGCCCAGAGTTGGTCTTCAGGCATTCAAATCCTAACTTCTGCATGGAGGAGTCAAAGGACTTTGTCTTTTAGTTCAGGTGGCACGAACCCTTCAGGAAACTCCATGTAGAGTTCCTCTTCCAGTTTACTATAAAAGTACACTGAGGGGATGTCGAGGCCAGTGAAATACCAGTCCTTTAAGGCTGAGAGTGCAAGCATACAGTACATGATCTTGAAATGTACAACTGGGAAGAAGACCTGGTCAAAGTCAAGTCCTTCAACCTAGGTAAAGCCTTTGGCAATGAGTCGAGCTCATTTGTAGCCATCAGATTTTACATTGAAATCCCATCAGTTCTTAATGACCTTGCGGTTACAAGAATGATTGATGATCTTATAGACCTTCCAGTTTTTTAGCATCTGAAGCTCTTTATGGTAGCAATTTATATCTTCTGTTCTGCATCTAGAAGGTTTTGTATGTCCTTGGGGGACCACTCATGATAGTTCATGCTAGCGTGTTGTATGTCATTAGGAAGTGTGTTTCAGTAAGAAATTGAGGAGTAGTCCTTCTCCATTCTGCACCATGTATTCAACATCCTCTTCCGAAGAAGAGTGGAATGGAGGCATTGCACCAGAAGGTGCAGGTGAGGCTCCACTAGGGCCTTCTATAAGGTGAGATCTTTGAAGTTGGACAGCACTTCATACTGTTTCCCCTAAGAATATACGTAGACTGTATCTGCCATTGTTCACATGTATTGTACTACACTACCAACATGTATCAACGCATTCTCCCCCCAACTACATTCTACACAGCAATCGCCAAAGATCCTAAGCCAGTGCTGGCAACCAATTAAATGGCATTTCCAACTTCTGATAAGGTCATCTTTTATCAGATTTTAGCTCATCTCCAGCTTGCTGCTCCCTTGGAAAATAAATTTGCTATACTTTTGGCTTTAAATTAATCTTTAGGTCATGTGATTTGATTTAATGGCTGTGAAGATATACTAATTGCAAACCAGCCATACTATTGCAAGAGCTTTGCACCTTTGACCAAAAAATCAATATTTCACTGAAATTAGATAGTGTCTGGCTGTGTTTATCATATAAACAAAGATATATATATAAATATTATAAATGTGTGCCAAATGGCCCATATACATTACTAATATTATGTATTCATTGTCTTTTTATTGATTAGTACATTACTTTTTGTATGCTTAATTTGAAATAATCTATTTTTTCCACTACCTTTTTCTTGACAAATATAGATCTACCATAATTATATACTATGCAAATAGTTGTTATCTTAAATATGATAATAATATATATTTTTCAATGTTTTTGTCTTATATAACCTACTATATTAGCTATTTTTTCATAAAATATATTGTACAAGTAGTTAATAAGCTCAAAATATTGTAGATCAGTGTTGATACTCTATTAGAGTATATAAGTACTATATAGATTTCGGTCTAAATGCTTACAAGAACTGTAATTAATAAGAAATAGCCTCTATTGATTACTAGATACAGTAAAAGACAATAAAATTCACTAAAATAAATAAGTGAAATGTTTTGATGTTGTGTTCACCATTCTTGTATAGTTGATTATATGTGATGATTTGACATGTAGTGTATATAGAATAAACAACAAAATATGTGATTATAAATTAATTAAAATACCTATTATTACAATTCACCCTCGTCTTTTCTTTTCTCTCTTCATTTTTCCTCATACTATGTGCTATACCAGACAATTGAAGTATACCGAGTATGTCTTTCTTTCTCTATTTTATTCTCTGCCTGTAACCACTGGAACATTTAACAACATTCCATGCTTATCTCTTATCTTGAACCTCCACAGCCCACATACAGCACTTGTTGAACAATTCAGTATCTATTATATTATTTCACAACTTGGTCTGTGTGCTGTCTTTTACCTCATATAAACCCTGCCTCAATGGCACGTGTACTTTAACTTTCACCTACCTAAAGTTACACCAATACCAGTGTTGCTTTAACTCCCTTACCTCAACTTAGCCTTCAAAAGGCTTCCCTCATCCCTTGTTCTTTCATTGCTTCAAGAAAGCCTTTGTAAAGCCCCTTGTTGTTACACTCACCTCAAATCAGTCTATGCTTGGTTAAACACAAGTCTAACATACATTTGACTTGATCGAACATAGGCCTAACATATATTTGACGCATATAGTAGAGCTTTCCCATGGTTACCAGAAATACTTCCACAACCAGAAATGACCTCAGAATCCTAAAACCAAACCTCTGAGTCATTCCCTAGGCTAGACCAACACATGCTGCCTCATACATCACCACCAGGCCACCCTATATTCCATGGCTGTTCTTATCTATACCCTACACCCCCTTTGACTCATGTAGCATAGCATATCTTAGATATATCCACCACTTGTACAAACAGTAGAATAGTATATAAGGGACACCCCCAGCTTGATGGAGGACCCAGTCTTGTCCTCCTGGAGTTTCCTACCCACCTGTAGGTGCCCCAGCCTCAAGGCCACCATCTTATACCCACTGGTCGATTGGTCCTTAGGTGGGCTAGTCATTTCACTTGTCCTCATTACTTAGAAAGTCCCTGGAATAACAATTCTTTGTCTCTGTTACCCTTGGAAATTCCTTTATGGCCTCCTTATCCTTTATCTATTGACATTACAATCTACCCTAGATTTCTATTTCTCTTTATAATTCCAAAGCAAATGGAGTTGTGAAACAGGGACACTTTACTATATGAGAAGCATTGGTCAAGGCATGTCAAGAAAAGATTCATAATTGGCCTTCTACCCTTATATCATTCAAAAGCATCTTAAAGATCTTGCTATATCTTCTAAGGAATCTGATAGTGAATCAGATAACATCATTTACTCTTTAAACTAAATGATGTTTAAAAGAAGGTATATCTGACATGCTATGCAAAAATGATCATATCTCATCAAGATCTGGACTGTTTTCCTTGATTTCTGATCAATTGTGAGTTAGGAATCTCAGCTAGATTTGATTTACCAAGATTGAGGTGGTTGGAGTATGAATAATTGGTTGGCAACTGGTTTTACATAAAATCAGCCCAAAACCAGTTGCAATTGATTAATTGATGTGTAGGACTGGTTTTTTCAGTCCAATTGCCAGTTGCCTTGTTCTAGGATCATGTTAGAACTGGTTTTGGTTCGGTTGCCTTATTTGGGGATTAAAAAACAGAACTAGACTGGAATTTTAAATACTAGAGCATACCACAAATAATATAGACATAATGAGCAAGGGAATGAGGAGCATGCCACAGATGATGTGGACACAATAAGAGAGGGGGACCAAGAGTGAGCAAAGAGCAAGTAGAAAAAGAAGGTAAAATGAGAGGGAAAAGAGTGAAAGAACAGTGAGCAATACAAGCAAGAAGAGGACAGTTTTTATACCTTTCAAGAGGTAGGAATACAGGTCAGAGTGATGAACATTAGGTTTTTTAAATAGTAGGTGTTGGTGGATTTATTGCTGATAATCTGACAGTAAGCCAGCCAGGAATAAAGCATCCTGGTATCATCTCTAGGAGCTTGTTAGTCTGGACTAACAGCATCAGAACCTTTAGAAATTTACAGTGGTACTATAAGAACTCATTAAGGGATTGCATCAGCTTAGAGCCATACTCCTGAATGAAGTATTGGAGGTCAGCATGGTAGTATCAGTCTGTGCCTTCACAACCAGGGTAGAGATCTTTTACAGCAACAACAAATGCCATCCAGACTACAGGAACTGCCAAGGTTGTGGAAAGGACTTTTTAAGTATCCAATTCTTCATACACTATATAATATAGTACAGCATGAATTTTCTTGCCATCATTGAAGCTGGTATTCATACCCAAGTCCTCAATCTATTTAATGAAGTAGAGAAGGTCTGTCAAGGTGGTATTGAACTTGGGTGAGTCTCAAGCTCTATATACAGGCATAGCATTTGCCATTGGTCTTGATGGGAGTATAGAATAAGATGTAGGCTAAGTGAGTGATATGAGTATTATAGATTAGTTCAATAAGAAAATCAAGTTTATTGACATATAAAATGCATTATTCCATATATTTATCTTGGCCAAGATTCTTAAGTAGAAAAAGGACCACATCAATTAAAGGCTTTTTTAAAGTTCCATAGATTATATGATTCCAACAACAGCCAGGACCTATGACTTATATGAAATATAGAATTAGAATTACAGTCACTGCACTTCTCTAGCATTGAATTGGTTGCCATATAAAGTTAACAACTACTAAATGATTGGCATCATATAAGAGAGTAAATATGTTGAGTTGAATCTTCTTGAATATGTAGGAAGAAGAGGTAGTGAGAAATCACTATTTATATTGTTTCTTTAAAGGCATCTTTCTGGCTTAGATTTCAGTGGTAATTGCATGGCTTATGAATGCATGTAAAGTAGACTTTAATTACAGAGTAGATTTAAATATAGAGATAGTAGTGGTCTTGTCCCAAGTTAGATACTTTCAAATCCTTAGGACTATTGGAGTGGATTATAGAATTGAATATGAAAGCAATTATCTTGTTATCAAAGATCATCTTTAAAGAGAACAATTGATTAACAGAAGGCTTTGCCTACTTCATCAACATCTTGTACAATATCATAGCAAATAAATGTAATTGGATAACCTACTGTTGATTGCCCTACTTATATATAGGTGTTCTGACCTTGGAAGTGCCAGCATTAAGGTGTCTACTTCTTCATCATGTTCATGTAGATCAAAATGATAGCAAGATGTCATCGGTGAGCGCATTCACCTTACTATTGAGAAATCTTAGACTAACTCCAGCATAGTTTGATGGCCACCAGTGAATGCAGATCTCTTGCAGACATCTGGAGATTGAAGTTGGCCAAGCTTCCATCAAAAGTACCTTTCATAGTTAGTATAATACAGGCTTGAAGTTCACAGCAATTGCTGTAGGGGGATTGATATATGCATTTATACTGGTTGCTGGCCTCAAACTAAGACATTGGCTGGAATATTTTCCAGCAACTTTATCCTAGGGATTGACCAACTTTTTTTTTAATCTGCCTGCTGGTAAGCCATTTATCACTGATAGCTCATCAGGCCTAATCCATTTAAGGCAATCCTTGCAGAGCCATGATAAAAAATAGTTTGGTGCCTACCATCAGGCAAATGCAGCAGCATCTATCTCTAAAGATGTCTATTGTCTTTCCATTGCAAGGTGTTGGGTTGGAAATTCACTGTGTGTTGTGTGCCTGATGATTGCGCGCCATGGCACTCCTGTATATCAGCATTGAGGCACACTTGTGCCTGGTGTCCACTTCAGCCACTTTGTGGCTGTCCTTATTGATATGTATAGTTGTTGTGGTTCCAGTAGTATAGAACTTGAGAGTCCGATGTAAGAGCTCTTCAGTCTCTTACATCGGACTCCAGGTATGTCCCTACCACTTTGTAGCACTTAATACAAGTCTCTTACATTGGACTCCAGCTGCCTTGGTTCAGCTGTCTAACACTGTGAAGATCTAACCAAGTTAGACAAGTTTTTCGGTAGCCTTGATTCCAAGTAAATATTAGATCTTTGCCATGGCTGTAGGCTGATTTTCGGCATATAACAAACTTCATGTGGTAGCTCGAAACAACCAACTCTGTGGTTGTGAACTGCCAGCTATAAAGGACAGGAGTCCAGCAGCTATAGACAGATTTATTTTTGATAACATTACTTCTGCCAACTTCAAGCAGACTATGTGCTCTACAGCCAACTTTTCAAGCCCCAGTTATTGCATAATCAAGATGTTCTATGATTCCTGCCTCTCTGCCAACAAGTCATCTATTTCACTGAAAGATCTACAGGAGAATGCCTACTGGATTGAAAAAGAAAGGGCTCAAGCAGCAAAAGCTTATAAGGTTGCTTTTCTCACTGATCTCTTATGAATGCAAGAAAAAGTCTGCATACCTGCAGATAACCACAGCAACCTTTTCCAAGTGAGCATCCAGCCTCTCCTAGCTAGTAGCATTTTGACCTCTTGGAATTTGTGTGTACTTATTCAAGAAAAAAAAAACTTCTTGATGGTCTTTATATCTACCACACTTTTTGATTGAGTTTGCAGCATACTGCATGTAAACTTTACTGCTTGTGTTACAGACCTAGCTGAACTTCAGGAAATAGACAGCTGTGATCGTGAATATGGTAAAGGATCCAGCAGGTTTGTGACTATTCATTGTTCTTGGTTTAACCATATAGCATAGAAGGTAAGGCATCAGAGGTTTTTGGTATAGCTACTGAGATAGAAGGTAGGGGAGCAGCTTGCCCAAGGATATTCTTCATCCTTTGCTTCTGGAATAAGAAGATGACTCTCATGTCAATTACACTCAATTTCTACCCTACCCGTCTGCAGAGGCCTTGCAACATTGGGAAGCCCTTGCCAACTTCGAAATGAATTTTGCTGAACTTTTTGACCATATTCAAAGAGAGGTATTTATTCCTTGACATTGTTGAGTGCAAAGCTAAATTTTTGCAGTTGAAGGAGGCTTTTCCTGGAGAGTTTAAGCAACTGTCTGCAATAGCAGAAATCCTGCCTAGGGGGGCATTCCTACTGCCTACCCTTTCCAATCCTTTGTCTTTGGCATCAATGTTATGACTCAAGCATACTGAGATGACCAGGATTATTTACTGTGCCTTGTTGTCCCCTTTAGAGAGTTTGATAGGGGGAGCTTTGCTTTGTTAAGGCTAGCTTGGTTCTGGCACTTGGGCCAGGGGATATCACCATGTTCTGTTCATCAACAACTATCTATTTTAACCAGCATTTTCAAGGTAAGTCCTATCGGCTGCAATGGCTGGGTTTATCAACTCATCTGCATTTTTTTTCCAGGTCAAAGGGCCTCTCTGGTACTTTTCACCAACTCCAATATAAACTCTTGGACCAAAGACAGGAATGGTTGGACTGAAAACTGTAACTTTCAGATGTGACTAAGTTTAATTTTATGTTTATAAAAGACAACATATATGCCAGACTACAACATATGGTATACATATTATGCTTTGATAAGCACTATGAAGGTCATTCACAGTTGCCCTGTGTGGCATGATTATTGCTGTGCACAACCTGTCCTAATGAACATCATACCTGGGGTCATCCAGAGTGGGCTGATGGAGGACCATGACGTGATCTCTACCAATCTCAGTCATTTTGAAGACATTGACACAGCTGACACAGTGAAGGTTGAATTTGGAGAGGACTTTGAGGACGGAGATGCTGAGATGGTCAAGATAGTGGAGGGTAAGTTTGCCAATGGAGGAGCCAGTGACAATGACCTTGACACCTGAGTTGGCAGTCTCTTTGAAGATCTGTGTGAAGTGCAGGAGCAAGGAATGGAAATCTTTTTTTCTTCCCTTAGGTGAAGTTGAGCACCTTGTCAGTGTTCTTGATGAGGATGGTGCCTTTGGTTTTGGTCTGTGCGAGTCGAGGGCGTAGGTGAAGACAGCGATCTTTTTGATGGAGCCTTCTGGTTTGCAGCTGAAGACCATATCTGATATAATGTGGAGGTTGTCCAAAGTTCTTTGGGTTGTTGAGCATGACAGCCAAAGCTGCCTCTGTGACGAGAGGGTGTCCTCAAATTTGTATTGTTCTGATGCAATGGTGTGGCTTGAGCACCTTAGCAAGCATGGCATGGATGAACAGCGAGGAGAGGCTGCATGTGAACAGATCTTAGAGGGCCAGCCATACGCAATCACACATCATCTGGACAAAGGGGAACACACCCTTGAGCTCTACAAGTACCTTGGTGCAGATGAGTTCATATCCTTTGGTGATCTTCCTTAAATATAGACCCGTGACAAGGAGATGTCCCGCTTTTCTGGGGGAGCTCACTGGGGAATATAATGACAGTGTTGGTCACATTACCTATCTGGACATGGTCAGACAGGAGGGTATCTCCGCCATATGCACAACTCCACAAGCCCTTGCTCACAATCCTTCTAAACAATGTATTAGGTGAGTTGTACCAAATTCAGACTATCTGCTGATAGGAAGATCCTTACAACAGTCAACCATCCTACCACTCTACTATGTTGAGATATATGGTATATCCTTTACAATCCGTGGTGTGCTGTTTTGCACATTTCAACACCATATCAAATTGCATGAAATGGTGTATCAGCATTCCTTTTCATGCAATCTAACATGTTATCACAATATATGAAACTGTCTCCTTTCATTTGTCCTGCCAGGTTTTCATGTACATACCATCTACTCTACTACTTATATATATATTTAGCATGTTGTCCATTTGCCCTGACGCCCTCCTCATTCTCGTGTTCACATTGCTGGCCTTGAGACAATGTTGGATCCTGGGTGTTGTCGGGAGACCACATGGTCTATGAGGCATGCCACACACCTCTTGAACCCTCCTGGTTACCATCAGAATGACCTTCTTACCCTTCTCAGGTGGTTGCTGGGCAGGTGACTTCATTTGATGTGATCCCAATCCAGATAGAGGTTGTCAAAAGGTAAGAGATCTCATCAGCATACCTCACACCTAGCACTGGTAAACTCTAGCTATGCTATTTGTGCTTGAAGTGTTCTAATATATTGCTGAATTACTATATTGAATGGGATTAAGACTAAATAAAATACAAGAGTAGATATAAATAGAAAGAAAACAGGGAGGAATAAGGAAATAAAACTCTAGGGACATAGTGTGATAAAGTAGCATGGCAAGCATAATGGAGTAAATTTAGAATGACATATAAGAGCTATCTACTCTTCTATGAGATATGCTTGTAAATTATTTACATAATCCTATATTCTATTGATTTGTTGTATTACAATTTACTCTACTCTTTTCCTTTCCTTTACTTTCTCTTATGTAATATACTGTATTAGACAACTGAATTATATCAAGTACTATTTTACTTACATCCTCATTTTCATCATAACCAAAAATTTCTGATATTTTCTGTTCATCTTCTATCTCAGTACTCAATAGTTTGCAGCATTTACTATAACAAGTAATGGAACAATAGGATGAAAAAACTCTCATTGAATTTACTTTACACAACAAGTTATAGTATTTTATAAGGTTCATTAATGAAATTCACTTTTTTTGTATACTAAACAGTAAAGGAATGTAAATCATTGACATTGACACAACATAAATATATAGATATATCAGTTATGCATGGCCTAAATAGGAATGATATAGTCTTGAAAAGATATGATCATAGCAAGAAAATATATATATAGAGTGACAAGAGTTTCCTTTTAGCTCAGCTGCTATGTTTTGAATATTAAATAGAAGCATAAGAAAAGCACCAATTTCTAAGCCCAAAAAGAAAATTAACCTGGCTTTCATAAAAAAGGATCTAAAATGATATTGCCCTAATAAATAGAAAAAAGAACAATGACATTATTAGTAAAAAGTAAATCTGTGATCATTATTTATATATCTTTAAAGGTTTAGATTGAGGTCTAGTTTCTTTATGGATTAAAGGTGTGGTGGTTACTATCAGCATTTCTAGAGGTTATTATTAAAGGCTTTAAAAGACTTGTAAATGAAATGGCAGTATCTATAAATCAAAAATAAAGACACTGCCTCTATCCAATCAAATGGATAACTATAGCACTGCCACAAATAGGGTAAGATGTAGATTGCACAGCCATATACTATAATCATGTAGTCAAACTATAAACATTATATTATATTTATAATTTTATTCATTTATATATTATGCCAATAAATAATGCAATCTAGATATTCTCCCCTATATATACAATCAAAACTATATTCCTGGGGTCTTTTATAAGTAATGACTATTATTCTTATTATAAATTTCCATTTCCATTGAATTTGGCATTTAATCTTAATCTTCCCAACAGGTTTACTTTATATATGGATTTTTTTCATAAAACTATTGGTATTTGACGAAATTCAGTGATCTTTATTACAGCTGTTTATGTACATAAGGGCATTTGCATATAAACAAAGTTGTCAATTACAAATATAGAATTACCTAGGTACTATTTACACTTCAATGATATGGTGTATTACAATGTCTTATGTGATGTTAAAGTAAAAGCTGTAATGTAATTGTGCTGCTATTATGTACATGATAAACCTAAGGTCTGGCATTAGCATATGGAAATAGTGGTAATAGATCATGTTGTATATAACTCAATTCCAACACCAAGGATTTTAAAAGATTAACTTCTCATAGATATTGAATCAGTCAGCAGCAATACTTCAAGATAAAGAATTTGGTGGTGTGTTAATTCTCATATCCAGGTGGAAAGCATAGGAGAATTAAGTGCTAAGTGTAGACTGATGGTGGAATTTTCATATATACTTCAAGTTGTAGCAGTGACTCAAATACACTTACTGAATCTGATGTCAAGAACTGTATTAGGGTGCTAAAGCATACAATATCTGAGTATTTAAAGTTGCTTGGACAGCAACAATTATCTAGTTACATAACATAAATGACATGTGTGATTATTCTTTATCTCTTCGTATGTTGTAGTTGTTAACTTTAAGCTATCTTTATATAAAATATAAGTATCTATTTAAAGATATCTAAAATTATGTAATATAATATCAAAAATTGCAGGGCTACAGGAGTAGCATTGAGTCAATATACAGTGACTTCAAGAGATGGTTAAACTTTAATAACACTGATCTATTACTTGAAAAATCCCAGCTTTTGTAAGATATTAAATATCAGTGACATATTCAGCAAGTAGCCTGAAACTCAAAAGAATTGCCAAATCTAAGGATCTGGAAAATCACTATACTGACAATGCCATTCAAATTGGCATTTCTCATTTCCATATCATAGATGGTCTTATTTAAAAAAAGGAGATTCCATATAACAATAAGATTACTTGGGCTCCAGAAGCATGCAATGTTAATGCTAAAATCCATTTTATTGATGGTAACCATCATGTTACTATGATGTAGCAGTATTTTAAATTCAAAGTGGTTGCCTATGTACTTACTCTTCAATTTGATCTCTAGGCCATGTGATTTGGTCCAGTGGCTGTGGCAATATGCCAATTGCAAATCAACCATATCATTGCAACAGTTTTGTACCTTTTGCCAAAATCAATATTTCATTGAAATTGGATGGTGTTTAGTAGTGTGTGTTAAAAGTAGAAAAACTCAGGGGGAAATTCTGGCCAGACCAGGACTCAAACCTAGGACTTCCCAATAGTACTGGGATTGTTTTATTCACTAGACTATCCAACCTTGCCACTATCTGAGATGTATGGATTATAATTCAATAGTATGTCATCATATAAACAAAGATATATGTACAAATATCATGTCTAAGTGTCAAATAGCCAATATATACATCACCACTATTAGATAATCAATCATTGTCTTTGTATTAAATATTGCACTACTCTTTTTTATATATAATTTGAGATAATCAATTTTCTCTACTACTTTTCTTTTAGCAAATAT
>JBBPMC010000242.1:0-29940 GCA_038090115.1 Strobilomyces echinocephalus | reverse complement strand
TCCACCTAGAAGACGGGCAAGTCAGCTAACCTGAAGGCGCGCTGTTCAGCGAGGAGCACACACGTCAGGGATGAAATTGTACTTCCCCACTTTTGACCTTGCTCCAAAAATTTCCACATGCGTGGCATTTCGTCACACGTTGTGGGCCTGGGCCTCGCTAGGGCGGAGTCCCTCCAAGCGGTGTCAGGGGTACTGGCGCCCTCGTGGGTAGTCGCATGTCGTAGTCTGCATCCATAACGCGGGGTGTTGCCCCTGGTTCCCTGGGTCTGGCCCCTTCCCAACGCCCCGTAGCCCTCCTTGTCCTTGTCTTCGTCCGGGTTCGGATCATAATCGACCGTTCATGCATATGGCACGGGCAGACGGATGTCGTGACGGAGCAGCGTGAATTCAGAGAGGACCCGTCTCGAACGCGACAAACTGTCCGTGTGGTGCATACAAGGTCCATGGTGTCCCGGTGGGAAGAAATGAATGCCTTTGGAGAGTCGGGCGGCAGGAGTAAGGTGGAGGAAGGCGGGCAGACGGGTGGGTGCAGACGAGCAGGTGAGTCACCTGCGACTAGCGGCAAGTCCGCACGCGCGAGTGCTGCGTAATGGATACAGTAAGCGCAAGTGCAGAAAAGAAAAGAAAACGGATGGACATACTAGTCCTGTTGGCAGCCGCCTCGAGCGCCATGGACTTGATTACCCAGTCCGAGAACAATGTTGGATTGTCATTGGGGGAAAATGCGATCCGAGGTGGTAACTCGAGTTCTAGTTCGCGGACCAGGGAAAGAAGCTCGAAGATTCTATTATGCAAATACTTTTTCTCCTGTTGGAGGTTAGAACGAACGACCTTAAAATGGGGTAACGCGACGGTCTTCCCGACAGTTACGATGTCCCTGCGCTCCTCGAGCTCTCGCAGTGCCCATGCTAGTTCGTGTGGATCGATTCCCTAAAACGGCTCGATGTCTTTGAATATTTTGTCGTACTCGTCTGGCAACTGGATCCAATGTTTCACGATGTAATCCCATCTGCGTGGCGGTCGCATCATATCCGCGACGTAAAGCTGCGGCGAACGCACCACCTGTCGAAGCCGAGGGGTGGCGCCCGTTGATAACGCCGCCTATACTCTGTAACGGCCTTGTCGAGCGTCTTGCTCGCCCACCCGCGCTTCGTGCCCCATGCACCCTCGGCGTCGCGGATGAGTTGGAAGATGGGATGTAGACCCTCTGAATCAACGAGGAGGGGTCCACTTTTGGTGAGGTTGTGCTTGCCAGGGAACGGGTCTGCTCAGGAAATTCAAGTGCGGTAGTAGTATGGGAGCTGTGGGTCGGCAAGGGCACTCAAGGGGATGATGACGCTAAAGAGCAGCAAGACTGCAATGTATCTGAGCAACACAGCCATGCGCAGGTAACTAGGCATCGTGGCCGAACGGGGAAGAGTATGGGGCAATATGATGTGACGCACCTTATTGATATGGACTTGTGTCATAGTAGATTTTGTGGGTGGGCGTTTGATACGGACTTCTACTACTAAATATGAACACGAAACTCCATTGGTTTCAGCCTATGATAGCACTAGTGTTGCCGCGTCTGCGAAACTTCAAGTACAGGTAATAAACTTACCGGGTTTGTAGCCAAAATAGGGTTGTGCGCTAACGTTACCGACGAGTTGTAGTGTCGCACACGGAGCTTGCGCGTCATTTGGCTCCAATATAGTTTCGAACGCGGTCGATGGCCGGCGCCCGCTAGAAGTTGCCGGGTGTGCTACGGATGTTTCCGGAGCAATTTCTTTCCGGAAACTGCTTACTCGTGCGTGTTGGTCCCGTTCCCTCTATCAAAGTCTGCCTCTGTCAATGGAATGCTCCGTCCATGGTCAGCCCAAGGTCGCATCGCGGATTTCGGACTCGGTGATTACGGTGGTCGTGTGTGCGCATTGCATATCCTTCGCGTGCCACTGCTCACTAGTCCTCGAACATGCAACGGTACCAGACGTACCCCCAATGACTCGGCCCCACCCAACTTCGATCTCTATTCTGCGTGCCACCTCATCTCTGCTTGACACACCCTCCCCAATGGTGGCAATCATCATCGACTCTATGTACGGCCATATTGCTAGACGTCAGTGGATGCTACTGCCGATTCATACTTACCTCGGGCGCATTCTGACACCTGTCTGGGCCATAGTTGCCGAATCAGTCAAGGAAGGTGTTATTGCAGCTGGCGGCTCTGCCATGATCTACTAGTACGTCTCTCCTCACAGTCAGTCTAAGTGACTCACAGCTGAGTCGAACCGTCGTTGCGCGAATCAGAATTCTAGAAACCCTTCCGGACGAAGTCCTCGCCAAGATGCCTGTCCCTCCTGGACCTGATTACCCTATCATCTCCGTGGAACGACCGACTGAATTTGACGCCTTCCTCCTTGGGATTCCTATGCGTTATGGAAACCTTCCCGCGCAATGGAAGGTAAATCTACGCTCGCTTTTTCAGTTGAAGCCGGAATCTGATCGTCTTTAACAGGCGTTCTGGGACGCGACTGGCCAACTTTGGGTCAAGGGCGCCTTGGCAGGGAAGTTCGCTGGGGTGTTCGTCTCCACGGGCACCCCAGGCGGCGGACAAGAGTCCACCGTTATGAGCTCGCTCTCGACGCTCGTGTATCACGGCATCGTCTACGTCTCACTCGGCTACAGCCGCACGTTTGCCCAGCTCGCCGATGTCAGCGAACCTCGTGGTGGTACATCCCTCTTTTTTTCTTCTTTCCCTTGGTTCTTTTGCTGAGCTGGGTTATATGTCTAGGATCTCCTTGGGGCGCGGACGGGAGTCGCCAGCCGAGCGCGCTCGGGCTCGAGACTGCCAAGATACAGGGTACCCAGTTCTATGAGGTTGTGGCGGGGACTCGTCCGCAGCGCCGCTCAGCGTCGCCTCGGGGCAGCATCGTAAACGGCTTCATCAGAAGATAGCAGAGCATAACTAAGTGCAGCGCGTAGACCAAAAGAGGACCCGCCATTTCTCTTTTTTTTTCTCGCTCCTTGACCATCATGATTTGCACGACATCCATCCTGTACCATACGTATCATTAATTTTAGCTGGTGTGTAAGCAAAGTATCGAACCTGTCGGGCGTGAATGGACGATGCGAGCTAGAGGGCTTGATTCGAGTTTTGCTCCTCTTTCCCCTTTCTGTCCTCAATGCCGACTGTCGGAGTGCTCTACTATTCGCGCATGCATACTCCGTACTATCTCTCTCTTGATCATGGCGCTCGCGTCAGCCTCCGTATCATCGTCGATCGACGTCCCTCGCGACGTACGAACTCGATCTCTGGGTCAAGCGTGTCCTCTGGTTCGGACGCACGCCACTCCTGCGATGGAGGCGAGAGCGAGCGGGGAGGCGACCTGGGCCGCTCTTTAAGGAACGCCCGATCAGAAGAAGTCGATGAAACAGGGTACTTTCGTTGTCGAGAAGACGACGTGGTTCTCAGGCGGACTTGGGCCCTTCGCACGACGGAGGATAAGAAAAGTAAACTGCCCGGTCTCTGAAAGTTAGTAACTCGGCTCGACCGCTGGAGCTCGGACAGATGACGGGTTTGGTTCATGACGCAGCGATTTCACCATCATGTGCAAAAGTCATCTTTATGACACGAACGTATTGTTCCGAACGAAGGTGTGATCCGCAACCGAGGTACAAGGTGGTGATGCAGACGATGGGACATGACTAAGTGATCGGCAGATCGGGCACAGCATGCCCCAAAACGTGTTGCCAGTACTCACGCGAATCCACGATGCCATGGAAAATAGCCTTGAGGCTCGAGCTGACCAAGGCAGAGCAGCCATCATATTGCGCCTGGTGCCAGATCATTACTACTGCCACGATGTCAACGCCATCACATCGTCCTGCGCTTCCGACCCAGTATAAATACAAGTGCAGTCGACCCCATCGCAACCCAGCACCTCTCCTTCTCAACGATACATCTCCACAACATGTCTTCTCCAAGGGTCGCCATCATCATCTACTCCATGTACGGCCATATTGCTAAACGTCAGTGCCCAGAGTTGCCAGCGTGGAAAAGCGCACTAACTCCTAGTTCTTCCACTAGTCGCGGAATCCGTACAGGAGGGAGTCGCCGCGGCAGGCGGCGCTGCACAAATCTACCAGTAGGTCCATGTCCAGACCTCTCAGAAGTGCGGCTGATTTACCCTCGCAGAATCCCAGAGACGCTCTCGCCTGACGTCCTTGCCAAGATGAACGCCCCGGCTAAACCAGACTACCCTGTCATCTCTGTCGATAAATTGACCGAATACGACGCCTTCCTCTTCGGGATCCCTACGCGTTACGGAAACTTTCCCGCGCAGTGGAAGGTAAATCACAGCTCTCTCGGTCGAGGCCGGAAACCTCAACGTTTTGACAGGCGTTCTGGGACGCGACGGGCCAGCTCTGGGCCACCGGCGCCTTGGCGGGCAGGTTCTCCACCGTGTTCGTCTCCACTGGTACTCCCGGCGGCGGTCAAGAAGCGACCGTCGTCAACTCGCTCTCGACGCTCGTACACCACGGCATGGTCTACGTCCCTCTCGGCTACAGCCGTACGTTCCCCCAGTTCTCTAACCTAAGCGAGGTTCACGGTGGTATGTCGCCTCCTTTACTTTTCTCCTACGCATCGTCCGTGACGTGACTGCCTTTTTCCTTTTTTTTAGGATCGCCTTGGGGTGCGGGTACGTTCGCGGGCGCAGACGGAAGTCGCCAGCCGAGCGCGCTCGAGCTCGAGATCGCCAAGATACACGGCACCCAGTTCTACGAGACCGTTGCAAAGCACAAGTTCTAGAGGATATTTATGGAACATGTGCACGTTACATTCTGTACAACGAATTTATGCAAACAACTGTCTTGCTTGCGAGGCACTGCGTTTCTTCACCTTGCCCCCGTATGGTAGACCGTCAACTTGGACTTCTGCCGTTCGGCCGAGGACATTGGAAAACAGAGTATCAACATCGTGCAAAGGCCAACATGGATGAACGGGATCCGCTCGTCAAACGACGCACCGACCTTATCTCGAAGCCCCCAGATGGCTTCGTGCAACGCGAACTCAGCCTCCCGAGAATCCGGCCGCGTGCCCTTGCCAAACAGATTCCCGTATACGTCCCTCGCCACCTCGGGCGCATCGGCCACATCGTACCGATAGTGTCTGCGTATCCCGCAAACGGCATTCTAAGTGCCATCCGAGTGGCCTCGTTGGAAAGCTATTTGTCGCCCATCGCCATCTGGCACGCAGAGAAAAACACAAACCCGCCACGCGGTCATGGTAACGCATTCATGTCGCGAACCTTCAGACCATGCCTATCGGCGAGACAAAACCCGCTATCAATACCGTCTTGAACTCCGTGGCATGCAAAGTGGACCCGGTCGGCATCCTTCATGACGGAAAGCACCTCTCTGATGTGTTCCAACTCAGTGAGCACGCCAGGAAGGTGCCATTGGCAATCTGTCGTTGGCTGGCGGACGGCAACAAAGTGATGATTGCCGCTGCGGACAGCAGTGTGACCGGGTGATTGCGCAAGAATGGCAAGCAGTGACGGTGTATATGAGGACAGGACAGAATCGAACACCTTTGGGGCGAGTTTAGAATACTGCATTGAGAGTTATGAGCCAACCAGCCATCCAAACGAGTTGTTGAGGTCGTGATGTCAAGAGGGGGTGCGACTCATTTCCCATCAAAGTTTCCAGACACTCCCAGACGGAGATCTCGATGCTGATAACAGAGAACTCACCGTCCTAGTACGCTTCACGACCAAGACTTTCGTGGCACTTATGAACACCATCGACTCTGACCCCAATAGAACGCTCGGAAATCTTGCGTTGATAGATTAGGTCGTTCCTGATACGGATATAGGTGATCGACTCGACGTCGATGACGTGCGAGAAAAGGGCACCCGCGGGGTATGGCACTCTCCTCGACTCTCGACAGAGCATACTTTCAGCAGGCTCAACGTTCTCACCGGCTGCTGGTTCCAAGGCAGGGCGCACAATCTTGCGCACGGAGACGGCACCGCTAAACAGGCAATAGATCCGTCTTTGATCTATACGCTAACGTCCGTCTTCCATGACTACCCATGGCAAAGTTTAGAGGAAGCCGCTACGAAACCGATGTTCAACTCTGCGTATGATCGTTTCCAGGCCCGTCCCCCCTCGGCAGGCTCAGTTCCGATCACAGTTCGTGCCCGTCTGGTTCGTCTTTCCAGCTTTTCGCTGCACGTTCTGACCATGCCATGCTACGCGCTGCTCTCGGCGTTCCTTCCCTCTGCAGCGTGCTCGTCTGGGATGCGATGGAACTCGCGGCTGTAGCTTGTCGGCGATTTCCTGCTGCTGAGCAACGACGGTGTGGTAGATGGGTCGGGACCTGGACCTCGGCTGGGGGAGTCCCTCCGAGCGGTGTCAGGTTTCCTGGCGCAGTGGCGGGCGCCCTAGTAGGTAGCCGGTCGCCGTACTTAGTCTGTATCCATTAGCGCGGGGAATTGCCCCTCGTTCCACGAATCTGGTCCTCTCCAACGGATGCACGGAGTTGCGGTCGAGTTGGTCTTCCCTGGACCCTAATCGACCAGCTGAACGTAATTGTATCTGAGCGATCTCCGTTCAGCCGTAAAATTCTGTTAGCGTGCTCAGCAAAGATTCGCCACTACTAGTACTGACAGCGGCTACAGTGATCGTGCGCGATTGGTCCAGCAACCTCGATTCGCGCGATGCAGGGACTCGGATAGGCTGCAAGGAACGTCTCTGCTGCTCGCGATGCAGTTGCGCGTGGTCCGACTGGGTGTTGGATTTTCAGAGATTTCATCTAGGCAGGATCCTTGAAGGGAACTCACTAACCAAAGAGGACGTTGATGATTTAGAGGACCAGCTCACCGTGTCGGGTCGGTGAAAATCGGCTGTTTTGAGGGGCCGCTCGGTATCCTTGGGTAATCCCCTCTCAATGGCGGTACAGAGGGGGCTACGGCAACGATGCGTAAACCGGTGCAGGATTCAGTTGGGATTCAGACTCTTCGGGGCGTCGATCAAACCGAAGATGACGCCTTTCCGAACATTCGGGTGTCCGAACGTCCGAGTTTTGCCAGACATGACAAAGCATATTTTGGGCGGAGATTCAACATGCCTGACATTCCGCCCCGCCGTCTCATGCACGAGACAGAAAGAACTGAGCAGAATGTGGACCTCGGGTGTCGTTGTGAGAGGGTGATCAGAAGGCTGGATGAGAGCGATATCGTTTTTGATGGCGGCGACGAGGGCAATGAACGGAAGAAGGCGGTCGAGCGGGATTGATTGAAGTGACGAATTGGCTATGATATGAGAAACTGCCGCCAGGTCCATGCTACGGCAAATGCGAGCGGGCCGCAGCGCGTGCGAAGGTCGTCGGGCAAGGCGGGATGGCGGGGGCGCGACATTTTGGCACGCGGCGTCGTCGGCTCTATTCAATCTCCGCACGAATGTGTGGTCGGACAGCCCGAATGTCCGGAAAGGCCAATTCCGCGACTTTTTGGAACTGGGCACGAACTTGGAGTCTGTGACATTGCAGGAACAATGCTCTGTCACCCTTGTTATCCTTTCAGTTGCGAATCGATGCGTGTACTCCAAGTGTACTCAGATCAGAAAACTATGTACTGTCGGTGAACAGCGGTGACGCGGTGACCATGGCTGGGAATTATGATCGGGAATTCCCGAGGTTCAGCGATGACTAGTTGACTCTCAAGCGTTCAAACCTGACCAGTATACTTGCCTGTCTCCGAACATCCAACTCAAGGTCGCGTCGTATCATTTGCCGAGGAGCGTACGCCTCTCAAAACAGATCATGCCATAATTCGATATCTCACTCGTGACCCCAGGACAACCTTTGATGTGGATATCGCAGAGCATTGGCGGCATTTGGGGTACCGCATTCTGTTATGGTACAAGGTGCGTCTTCACGCCATTATAACACCTGCGTGTATGGTAATTGAACCACGTAGGTGAAGTTTAACTTGTAACTCAGAGATCTTGAAAGTTCGTCGAGTGCATCCGGGCGGGGTGGAGTATCTCTGTAGTTGATGTGGATCGCTTGGTCCCAGTTAATACGCGCCCTACAGGATTGCGTCGCGACTGTCGAAACGAAACGGAAGAGAGTAGCCGACGGGCAAGCACGTTCTGACCTGACGTCCCCAAGAGCGCGGTGCCTCGCATTCCCGTTACTTCCAGGAACGTCTCACCGTCTCGTACGTCTCACCGTCTCGTACGTCCACCGTCAACATCCACTCAACTACCGGAATCCTTACTTTCCCGCCCTTGTTTTCCGTGACGTTATTTGGACTTGATGAATCAGTACATGTTGACCGCCCTACAACACGGATCCCGCACGAAAGACATACCACGACAGAGGTAGCTAGTGGCAACAGCGCAAGATGCCTCGACAAGCCAATAGGTCGCCATACGCGGACCACCACCTGCCTGGGCCAATCGACGCAATCCTTTTCCTTGCGCGATCCAGGCTCGTCACCTGCGCGTTCTATGACACCTTCCACTCAGATCTGGTGCGACGAAGACCATATGACGAGTAACAAGATGGCGTCGCTGTGGAACATTGACTCGACCTCAGCGAGCATCGAAACCTGGTGTGTTTTTGACCTAGGGTCGGAAACTGGCGGTCAGGCCGGTTCAAGTATGAGCAACACGCTGGTATTGAAGACGGCGATCGACCCCAAGTAGTGCGCACATCTCATGCTTCTTGGACCCGCCGTTGATTCTGGACACAGGTACACATCGTGCATTGCATCGTGGGTTCGCACCGTCCAAGCCTCACGCTGCTCGTATACCGGTGCGTGGGCAGCTTCACGATGCAAAGTTTTTGCGATGTAGGCGCGATTTGGCTGGTTATTGCAATCATGTAGGGTGATTTAGGACAGGGTTTTCTGTTGCGAGTCGTTACCTAGCATTCTCACAGGTGGATGTCCATTGTCGATATTGAGGCTTGAAGCAAGACACCACATAATGGGCTACTAGTACTACATGTACTATACTTTGAATGCTGGGGAGTGCTGAAGGCGATCGAGATGACAAGTTTGGATCATGTTGATTTGAACGGGATCTGCCGCCACTGACAGATAGCAGCAAGGACAAGCCTTTTGTTTCCCATCGCCCAGTGATGTCCAGCCTTGTCTTCGACGACGAGTCTCCCAAATTCAAATATCCGGATACCAAATTACCGTGGCACGAGGGTTTCGGGTCCACTTCCCCACCAACCACGTTGGAATATGTCGTCAACCACGTCTTTTTTCCTGTCTACCACCCCGTCGATGACGACCACACTGAAAAGAATGAACATACGCTAGTTTCTGCAATGAAAGCTGCTGCCTGTGATTATACTGAGTGTGTAGACGACGACGACCAGCCTTATTGGTCTCCCATCTCAAAGATGCTGGAAAATCTGCGAGCTATCATCGAACTGAAATTGGATTTGGACGGTGTCATCACCCAATTGAGTGAATTGAGTGCAGGAGGTGCGTTTCGAGCTTGATCGTCTATGAATTTCTGCTAAGTATGTGCAGATATCCTTGTATTTCCGACTCCACAGCACACTACATGTTGCGGGGTCATTTTTCGGAGAGAAGAATTCTGCACTACCTACGAGTCGCTCTCTGTGGCGTCCCCCGACATCGCGGCTTTCGAAGAAGATGAATACGCATACCCAGAGCTAGCTATCCAAGTTTCAAATGGGTTGTTCGATAGCGAAGACTTCCAGTTTAAGCTTGCAGGCTTCCTCTCTGGAACGGGTGAAAACTTGCCTACTGACCTGCTGCTCGGTATCGGCTACAACGTGGAACCTGAACGTATTACAAAGCATGCTGTTCACATCGGCAGTTCCTCGCGGCGATGGTCTCGCTCAAGGACATGGCTTCTCATCAGGGTTGCTATTCAATTGTCCCTCGACTGTTCTCCTCTTGGCCGCCATGGCTACAAAGTCTTTATACTGTTCTTCATGTGCAGCCTCGCAAACCATCCTGTCACTATCAACCTTTCAACCTTTCTACTCCATTCCATGTCGACGAAAATCCTCCGGCGCTTCAGAAAGCTCGGACCCACTGTCCCCCAGTGGCTTTCTGATGATGTGTGGCGTGCTTGTAGCAGTCTTTCAATGACCGTCGACGGGAGATCGCAGAAGATACAGACTTCCGCAACTTCTCTCTCAGCCTGGGATCCCTTCAAGTTGATCGTCGATGAAGATATCCATCCATCCCTCCCTCACTTTCGCGAGTATATCTCCACTTTAAATTGTGGGACCCATCTTTCGCGTGCTCCTTTCCACCCTGGCAGTCGCGTTCGAGGAACTCTTTGTGACTTCTTGTCTGGTCATGACAACCTCTTATGCCACCCGGATGATTTTTCAGAGGATGTCCGCGTTGCACTCCATGATGTTGAACAGGCTGTTGGGAATGATATTGATGACTGGCTTGCCAAGGTCACCGATGTTGAAGAGGCGTGCCAGCAGCTCGAAGACTTGGTACATCGATATATGTCGTTTGCATGGGATATCTATGGCTATGGGAAAGCCGTGGATTTGAATAGTCCGGGATCTGACTCGGATCGTCTCTCTGGGTCCACTATGCTCTTAACAATAATCGAGCTTTGGGTCGCTCTCGACAAGCTCGTAGTCAAGGAGATTCCTATTCTTGCCGAGTATTCTCCTGAGGTACCTTTAGTTCTTCTTTCCAATCTACTCCTTCGCGATGCCTCCAGCATTCACCGCCATTGTCGTGCATATCAATACCTTGCTGCTCGGCACGCTCACTCACGACCGGGATGGTCAGCGCTATCGGACGAGTTCACTGAACAAAGCTTCCCTAGTCGTTATTATGACAATTCAGTTGCTCTTCAGCAACTCAACGCTCGTATTCAATACGAATTACCTTCTGATTCATTCCATGCCAAGACCGCAGTGTTTGAACTGGAATGCCCAGTGTCATTTGACATGTGGCGTTCCGTCACTTGCTGGATCTCTTGTGTCAGACTGCACGAAAAGCTGGATGGAGTTGTTCGAGTGCGCGATATCCCTGCAATGCAGCCTTATTTGCGAGCTAGCTATCGGCGGATAGTGACCCTATATCCAAGCCATTCTGTTGCGCAGCGATGGGACAGGTCATATTTTGTTTATGAAGGGTGCTATCTTCCTCGCCATTTGCACATATACCAGCTTTCGGATGGGCCGTATGCTCGTTCGGGATTGCAACAATACCTTGATTCAACATCACATACGTCTAATGAGGTTTTGGCAGCCCAGGCACAATGTGATCCCAAACTTTCATTGAACGAGTTTGTTGCCTTTGGCCATCTGCGGAGTGGGGGCTCACTCCAGTGGTTCAATATCCTGCGGGAATTACGGACTAGAACACTGGATTTTCATCACCTAGAGGTTTACCTGCTGTTGACTCAAGCCTCCATGCAAGTCGGGCCACTTGACGACTCTGGGAAGTTGATGTGGCACCAGGACCTCCAAGACTCGTCATTCTGTCAAAATCTTCTCGAAGAGCTGGAAATTTTATTCGTCAATCTCGAAATGGGCTCGTTGGATGGGCTTGGAATGGCAGTGGTTTCCTTGTTAGCTGCTGCAATCGCTTCAAGATCATGTGAAGATGTTTTAGCGCGGGCTGTCGACCTTCTTGAGAAAGTTCGCCGGAAGACGTTTGAATGGGTGCAGGAGCTAGTATACAATATTAGGAGGTCCGACTCTCCTACAAATGGTGAGAGTCTTGCACTTCTACGAGACATAGCTGCTGTCTGTCGGAAAACGTTCGATGCTGGCACTGCTGCAAGTCACGAGCCCTTTCGTTCCGCACAGGACATTGAAATCGCACTTGCATGCACTATGCTCATCCGCACCTCGACTCTCTTTGCTCCAGGCACGTGAATAGTATTTCTTACTCCCCCCACAACATCTGATCTCAAGTTCTTAGACTCTGAGTCTTGTGCATACTCGAAAGTCCTTCTGGACCGTGACCGTCATCTCTCTCTCTTGCTTGAAAGCAAATTGCGTGAAGCCATCCAGGCTGATATCGCCGATCTTGGTGTTGACAGTGCTGTTCACTTAGTTTGGCCTGGGTATCAACCGGGTTCGCACCGATGGGAGCTATTGCAGCCACCAAATTCTCAGTGGCTAGTATGTGAAACTGCTCAGTCAAAGGGCAAGCCCTCGCAAACGGTCCATGTCAACTTGTTTGACGGGTCGCTTCTGGTTGATGGCATGTTGCTAACAGACAAGTTACCAAGCATCATAACTCGCAATCCGACATTCCGCGAACTTTTTGGTGATGTACGTGATACCTTTGGCATCCAATATAATATTGGCGCTCAACGAATGTCTAGCACAGTCCGATGTTTACTGCCTCCGATATCCCTGGAATGGATTTCGTTATGATGTCCATTGTAAATAAGTACCGGGTAAGTCGTTTTCTCTCATTCTGAATCAATTATCAAGTCTTGTCGAGATACATATTGCGGCTCGAAGCCACAATGATGCACTAGGCTTGCGCCAGCACAATACAGTTGTCTTCTGTGCCGAGAACGAGTATTCAGACGATATCTTCCATCTAATTCCTCGGGAAATACTCGAAGGAGACCTTCCGAAATCTCTTGTTGAAGGTTACGTTCATTGGTTGAACCTGCAGACATCCACTCTCGAGATACGACCTATCCAGAACCCGTGGATGCAGTCACCAGAAAATTGGTCGATCCATCTCCACGCCAAACAATTTTATGGAATGAAAGGGAGTGAAATTCTCGTGGACAAGCAGAGTCCAACCTGGTCAATGATATCAGGTCTCCTTCGTTGTCTTGACCATCCTGAAAATCTTGTTATTACTGCATCCACCGTTGATACTCCATCGCTCAGATTATCCGTCACACTACCCCGCTACGGACTATCGTTTTTCGTCAACGATGTCGGCCAGCTCGAGTCCCGTGATTTCGAGGCAATGGTCTACGACGAGGATCAATGTATCGGGACACTTTTTGGCCTCGTTAATCAGCTCGTTCTCCGCCCGAAGAGCCAGCCCGAGGTTGACGTCATTCCAAAATGTGTTATCATAGCGGAGGTTGCTGATCCCGGCTATTTGCCTCACTCTGGACGAGCCTGTTACCACATGTACCAAGCTGACAGCGAACTAGGCTGTCTGAGTGGAGTTTTCGGCAAGGAAAGCCGACTCCGCCTTGCTGTATTGCATGCTACGACAAGTGGTGCATGTAGACCTGATCCATTGACGGGCAGAACAGGTCTAGAAGAAGCGATTTCCGTTGTGTGGTTGGCCGGTATTATAGGACCCCATTCATATTGGTTTCCACCCACGGAGAGTCCCCAGATACGCTACGCCCTCGCGAAGATTCAGGTCCGGCCGCAAGATGAACTTCCTAATTCAAATCCACTCCCTACTTTCGATGCACTGCTGCGAGAGGCGTGTTTGTTTCCATCCGAGATTTCTGTATTTCTACCCTCCAGGAATCTACCTTTCGAGTCACTGGATCAATTGCTCTATGAACGACTTGCACCTAATCTACGTGGACGCAATAGGTTGTCTCATCGCGATTTCGGATGCCACTGTCCCAGCGGCCTACCCTCTCCAAACGTTCAACTACTGCGTCAGCTATTATCCACTCTACGGATAAATGAGTCCGCGCCTGCATTTCAAAGCACATACATCTCTCATCTTCACAGCAGTGCACATCATTTCCAGACCACGCCTTCCAGCAGCTTCACTTTCCAGCACGCCAGTGCAGAACATGGCGTCGAGACCCTCCGCAAATATTATGTGCAGTGCAGGATCGATTACTTGGAGAGCCTCGACATCGTCAAGAAGGCTCTCGGCCCAAAGACGCAGCTGGAAGAACTCGTTGATCGATGTAGTCAATGGCCGCGCATTACGCCATTTACACTCTTTCGATGTCTCGCGTCCAGCTCCCCAATAAAACTGCCGGAGAACTGGAAGAAGTGTTTAGTCGAACTGGCTCTACTCGCATTAGACGTTCAGCGCGCACGACGATTGCTTCTGTTTGCCTTGGACGGTCACGAAGAAGAGCTCTACAAGGAGCTAGAGAACGAAGGATGCGATGGATGGGATCCTGCTGAGCACCCAGATTGGCTAATGATTCAGGTACTATGTTCTTGCCCGTGAGGACGCACATCTCTGATGATCTTCCATCTAGCTGCAAGGCAATTTTCTCATTCGTCGTGTTCAGGTTGACATCGCAAAAGAAATGATGTCTCCTCGGTCTGGCAAAAACACCGTCATGCAGGTTAACATGGGGGAAGGAAAGACCTCTGTGATCATCCCGATCTGTGCAGCTACTCTCGCTGATGGCGATCAGCTGGTTCGCGTCATTGCGCCAAAAGCGTTAATCCCGCAGACCATCCGGCTCTTGACGGACCGTCTTTCCGGGCTGGTAGACAAGCCGATATACCACCTGACGTTCACCCGCGGAGACATGAACCCGAACATTCATGGTCAGTACAAGATCGAAGACATCCGCGAACTCATGCACAGGTGTAAAGACGAGGGTGGCATCATCGTCATGCAGCCTGAGCACGTCTTGTCGCTCAAATTAGCTTGCATTGAAACCCAGTTACTGGAGAACGGGATCAGGACATATCTAACCCCAGGTGTTCCGAACCAGAAGCGAGATTTCAAGCGTATCCTGCAAAAACTTGCAGGCTCGTTTGTAAAATCGGTTAGCAGTATTATTGATAATGGATTATTGTATGCTCACTGATAACGTGGAAAATAGCTGACGGGCAATCCGTACGTCTCCGTACTGATTGGAGGGGTGAATCAATCACACGACGAACCAAAAATTCAAGGACCAGAAGAAATAGAGAGGGCCAATATGGATATGAGGTCAAGACAGGCCAACGCTTCGCTTGAACTTCAGCGATTCCTTGAATCTTGCACCAGAGACATCCTTGACGAGAGCGATGACGTTCTCCGGCCACAATTCCAGTTGATCTATGCCATTGGCCACCAGCATCCATTCGAAGGATCCCCGGGCAGATGGATCGTTATCCAGCAAATCCTCGAGCTCTTGAAACGACATGCGTATCTGCTTTCAACCCACGATTCGTGCGCAATACGCTGTGACGGTGATTTGCCCGGATTATTCCCTCACATTCACATTCTGCAGACCGAATGCGGAGAACAGTTGATGTCGCTGATTGCACAGGATGCGCTGGACGGCCGTCTCTCTAGTCTTGAATTTCGCCCGGAGGTAGGCCTCGGAGAGGCCGTGCGCAGGTTCATCTTGCAGAGGGATATCCACCCGGATATCGCAGAGATGGTGGAGAAATCCGCTCGCCAGAGTGCCAGCTGGGGTTCGCTGCTCCTCTTGCGTGGCCTTTTTGCACACAACGTCCTTTTGTTCGCTCTCACGCAGCGCAGGTGGCGCGTAGACTATGGTCTCGACCTATCTTCCGAGCCGCGCACAATGCTAGCCATCCCTTATCGTGCTAAGGACGTACCCGCAGAAACTGCAGAGTTCGGGCACCCAGATATAACCATTTTGCTCACGTGTCTCTCTTACTATTACGGAGGCCTCAGCGAGGCACAGCTCAGAACATCGTTCGAGCTCCTGTTACAACAAGACGACGCATCTTCCGAATATGCACTTTGGCTTGAGGATTTCGGTGCCTCGTCTCTTCCCATAGCCCTGCGAAGGCTAAGCAACGTCAACATCAGGTCGTTTGAACAATGGGCCACATACCTCGTCCCTCTCTTCGCTCGGAACAAAAGGGCAATAGACCTGTATCTTTCGAAGATCGTGTTCCCGAACCACGCGAAAGAATTTCCACAGAAGATTTTTGGGTCATACTGGGATATCGCAGAACGGAAGAATCGTTTAGTCACGGGTCGGTTGATTTCTCTCCGTGCAAGGTTTACTGACTGAGAAGAACGTCAGGCTTTTCTGGAACCAACGACGGACAGTACCTGTTACCAACTTCCATTATCCAGGACGACCCAAATCACCTCCATCAGAGTGGAACTAACGCGAGCGTCCTCACCAGTCTCCTTCACCCAGAAAATTCCTCGTATATGGTGATGACGAGCGAGACAGGTGAACAATGGAGCACGCTTGAGCTGCTCCGCGTTGTTGTCGCACTGGATCCAAAGATTCGCGTCCTGCTAGATGTTGGTGCGCAGATACTCGATCTGCCAAATCTTGCGCTCGCCAAGGCGTGGCTGGTTCTCACCCCCGTCACTGACGTTGTTGGGGCTGTCTATTTCAATGAAAGAGACGAATTGATGGTACTCACGAGGAACGGCACCGAATCACCCTTGTCATCGTCACCCCTCGCTCAGCAGCTACACCGATGTGTTGCATATCTAGATGATGCACACACGAGGGGTACGGACCTCAAGTTTCCTCTCGGATTCAGAGCTGCAGTCACGCTGGGACACAAGGTGACGAAAGATCGTTTAGTCCAAGGTAGGGCAGAAAACACGGTCGTGCGAGGATGCCACACTCATAATCATTGGTCGGCCGTAGGTTGCATGCGAATGCGCAAGCTGGGCCACGGCCATAGCGTCACGTTTTTCGCGCCTCGACATATCGATCTGAGAATTCGTGGTCTCGTCGGCAAAGAACATCACAGTGCCACGATCACTACAGCAGATATCCTACACTGGGCGATACATGAAACATGTAGCGGCATTCAGCGCCAGTGTCTGTACTGGGCGCAGCAAGGCATAAGTCACCGGACCCGGTACGAAGCTTGGTCCCGTTTTGGAAAGAACCAGGCCACGCCAGAAGAATTGGCGAAGGCGTGGGTTCAGCCAGAACTCAAGTCTCTGGATGACATGTACATGTCGTCGAGTTCCGAGTCTCCAGATGCTGCCGCTTCAACGAATCTGCCTCGAGATATTCGCGAGCGGTGTGAAAACCTCGGGGTGTTGTCGCTGCTCGACGTTCGAATGGACGAAGAACAGGAACGGGAGGTGTTGCGCGAGATCGAACGCGAACGCGAAGTAGAGAGGCCTCCTAAAGCATCACCAGCGACGCATGTCCTTCATCCAGACGTTGTCCAGTTAGTGAGGACCGGCGTCGTCCCTTCGCCTTCGTGGAGTGAAGCCATTCGTCACGTCTTTGCGACCAACATCAACAACGCTTTCGCCGCCTCCGAAGATCCACAGGCTTGGAGCCCATACCTATTAGCCACGGCGGACTTCTGCGAGACGATTGTGCACAGCGAATCGGTTCAAGGGATGGTGAACGACTATCTACGCCCGGTCCAGTGGATCCTGTCCGCAAAGATGCGTGGAAAGGACGCCCTCGTTCTCCTCAGCCCATTCGAAGCCGATCAGTTGATGCCAGAGATTAGGGCGAGCGAGCGTGTCCGTCTCCACTTATACATACCCCGCACGACTAAGCGCATGAAGCCATCGGACGATCTCACGTTGTACACCGTCCCTCCGCTCCCCTCGGACTGGACCCCGCCGTGGACGCTGATCGACCAGCTGAACGTGTTTGCTGGGCAGCTGTACCTCAGCAATTATGCATCATGCGTCAGAATGTGCCGTTTTCTTGGCGTGTGGACGGTCGACCTACCACCGGAGGGGGACACGGGAGTAACACGCAGTTGGTTTGACCTCGACCTATCTGATGCCAAGATCAAAGATAGGTTCAATGGAACGCCGGCGCCACTCGTGATGCAGCTGCTTGCCATGAGACGGGGCATGAGCTTCGCAGGGACCCACATGGGTAGAATCCTCGAAGGGTGGCCGCTCTCTGAAGCGGACTTTGAGAGTTCTGGAACTCGATCAGTCAACTATGTAGAACGAGATGTGTCGGCATTGGTCTCACTCTGACATAACGAGTAAACAATGCACTATGTATTTGCGCTTTCTGAAATCAGATGAACAGTTCGTATATCTTCGACGATGAAGAAAATGAATGAAGAATGCGCCACGCATTTATTACCTCATTTCCTCGGCCGAAATCAACGGGAGGTTGTGTGAATAGCGAATCACGGTTGCCAATAACTGGTGCGCATATTGTGGCGCACTAGGACCCCTTCGGGGTCCTAGTGCTGAGTCTGTGCGAGGGAGAGGCTCTGGGGCTGTCGATCCTGTTTGCGCGTCCGTCGGGCACCCCTCTCCGAGGATTGGGGTCGGGCTCCACAAGGGATACGGTACGCGCAGTGACAGGTAGAGGGGCGGGATAGGTAGCGGTTTCGAGCGGGCGAAAGCTCTCGTCAGAATAGCATAACCAAAATCAAAGTAGAATGCGATGGTCGGGTGTCTGTTCCCATCTTCCGACGAGTAAACTTGGATGGACAAACTGTAATGTAACTGGCACCCCACAGCAATTCGCCGCTTTCAGACATCGGACCAACGACTCGTCTATCGCAAGAGATAACGCAGCACTTCGAACGAGAAAATGACAGAAGAAAGTACCATTCACTTCTCGTCTCTCGTCCTCAACTATGTGAGGTTCAAGAGCGCGTGACACAATTCCAGTACAACGCGCTGCCGCGAGCTGGAACGTGCGGTACGAGACGCTCATCCCGAGGCTACACCGCCTGGATCATCCGACGTAATCCATCGCCGCGCGGTCCAAACTCGTCACTCGCGCCCACTCCAACATCAACCTGATCCGCGCGTCAGCTCCGTCTCCAGGTAACCTGAGATACCTCACCCACCGATACAAGTACGCCGTCATGTCCTCCCTCCGCCAAAACCGTCGACTCCACGCCCTTCCAGCCCGCGCGATGCGCTGTGCCAGCACGTCGTGCGCCCGAAAGAACGCCACGGCGTCGTACAGGTCCCCGTACGACACTTGGATCGGGACATAATGTACCCACGGGGCGACCCGCGAGGCGTACCTAGCTGGGCGTCAGCGCTGGGCGCCAAGAAGAGCGGGCGAGCGTACCATTCTGGATAGATCGTTGCCTTGAACACGAGCGCGTTGCTTGTCATCAGCCTCTTGAACCGACCCGACCAGCCGTTGCCGTCCACCTACAATAGATACCCGTCAGCCAGCGGAATCACGACGACCACGACCCCACCAACGCACGTCGAGTATGAACTTGTATCGCCCCTCTTCCTCTTGCCGCTGCACGTCCGCAAAGTCCCATAACCGCGCCATCTCGCCGCAGGTGCCGCCGTCCCGATCACACCCGATCGGGCCATCCGTAAACGCCACATCCATCCAAGCCTCGTTGACCTCCTCCAGCGCCACACTCATCGGTTCCCCCACCGGCATGTTTTCTGGCCAGACGCCGCCCTCGTTCGTGGGGACTCGCAGCACGCTCACGTTGCCCTCGTGCGCGTTGGCAAGCGTGACAAAGCGTGCGCGGTGGCCGCTGACCCACCACGAATCCGGCGACGCATATATGCCCGTCGTACGACCTCGCCACCCGAGTCGATCGTTTGTCTTGCGTTCCCACGGGACGTCCCCCTCGAACGCCCCGTCTCCGTCCTCATCTGGATTAGGATCAGAGTCAAAGTCCCACCCGTAGGTAGTTGGTGGACGAAGGTCATGATGGAGCATCGTCGAGCAAAGCGAAAAGCGGGGTGATAGCGTGGGTTGTGGGAAGGGTCCAGTCTTGTACGAGAGAAACTGGCCGTGTGTGGTGAGCAAGGAAGGGTGCACACAAGGGTCCATTGTCCTCTTGTGAGAAGCAATGAAGGTCTTTGGGGATGAAGGTGGGAGGGGTGGCGTAGACGAAGGTCGGTAGGTATGTGAATGCAAGTGGGCCGGCGAGTCTGGGGCACATGCCTGGATCCAGCCAGGTTCAATCACGGGAGGCAAGTCCGCGCGTGTCAGTGCTGTAGCAGAGTCACGAGTTGTCCAAGCATGATCAGACGAAACGAGCGTACTGGTCCCGTTGACGGCTGCCTCGAGCGCCATGGTCTTGACTCGCCAGTCCGAGAGCATGTTCGGATTGTCATATGGCGAAAACGTGATGCGCAGCGGGGGCAAATTTTTCTCCACCTCGCGAAGCAGCGCGAGAATCTCGTCGATCATATCCCGCAGCTCCTGTCTGCCTTTCGGGAGGGTCGAACGAACCACCTCGAGTCGCGGCGCAGCTTCCGTCTTCTCCGCAGTAAGAACACCGTCACGCGTCTCGAGCTCACGTTGCGTCTGTACTAGCTCTTGCGGATCGATCCCCCAAAAAGGCTCAACGTCCTCGAAAATCTCGTCGTACTCGTCGGGGAGCTGCACTTTGTGTTTCACGACGTAGTCCCACCTGGCTCACGGTCACCCTGCGCGACGCGCTCTCGTACGAAAGGGACGACGCACCATTTGTCGAAACCGAGGGGCGGCGCACGGCGATAGCGCCGTCTGTATTCCGCGACGGCCTCGTCCAGGGTCTTGCTCGCCCGAGTGAGCTTGGCGTTCCACGCCGCCTCGGCATCACGGGTGAGTTGAAAGATGGGGTGGGGACCGTCGGGATTGACGACGAGGAGGCCATCTGGGGTAAGCGTATGCTTGCCGAGGGGAGGAGGCTCCTTGTTCCCACCTACCAGCGCAGACGGCCATTCGGCCCAATTAACGTCTTGGATGGCGACTCCAAAAAGAGAGCTAGCGCGCGGACGTACTACGAGGGCACGGATGGAAAAGGCGACGACGGTGACGAGGAAAATGACGACAGTGGATCTGTGGGAGAGGCGCCGGAGTGTGATCCAGGCAAGGGGCATGTCTATGGAGAGGAGAGATAAGCCAGAAGAGTAGATATACAAAGGGATGTCCAGTCGCGAATGTGGCATCGTCGTGTCTTAGGCTGACGGTTGGCCGACGTCGGCTATGTCCGTTGTTAAGGACTGATACGATAGCGACCAAGGACTCGCTGTATCCCCCAGTTCGCTCTGAAAAGTTGACTTAACCACGAAGCCTTTCTAAGTGACTCTTCCTGTGTGTCAACAAGTTCTACTTGTCGCCACAGCGTCGTACCTTGGTGTTCGTCCATGACATCCATCATACCCACCGTGGAGCATGCCATCGTCAGGGCCAGGTCGTCGTGTCCACCTCGGAGTTAGACGCAGTTTTGAAGGGTGTTCGAGGTTTCAAAGCTCTGCCCAGTTTGGATCAGAAACCGGCATCGATAAACTCCATGTACCTGGCACGACGCGTTTTGAGGAATTTAAGTCGAAGGAAAATGATACCTCTAACTTACATTTAAGATTCCGCCTCGACATTTCGATTATCATTTCCCCTCGACTTAAGTAAATTCCTCAAAATGTGTCGTGGCCGGCCAGAAAATGACGACGAACACGATGAAGCAGTTCCCGACACCGAGGCCAGTCAAAGCTCAGCAAAAACAACTTGATCGACTGACACAGTGCCATCGACTCACCACCTTCGACTTTAAATTTTCGTGGCCGAGAATCACTTGGCTTGAGCGAGTCCCGGGAAGCAGTGGTTGACGAGGGCGGGTTCCGCGTGGTTGAAGATCGGTGGAGTATAGAGGATGATATGCGTACTACCCGCTCGTAGGCATGTATGCACTGCACGGATGGGTTCTAAACCACAAGCCGTCGATAGACGGTCTGTACCGTAAATTTCGTTCGCGTTTGTTGGGCTGCGCGGGCACGTGAATGTATGCCCAAATCAGGGATAGTATTCGTCACGTGTAACTAGAATAAGCGTTAGCTAAGTCTAGATAACTTCGTCCGCATCATCAACAATCGCTGCGCTATGAATGCTAGACCCACGCCATGCTGTTGCTGCGGAACACTGTCGAACATGCCAAATGCACTAGTGCCAAAGAACGAGCGCATTCTCAAAGCTATCCACGTGTTGAACACTGGTCAACTTTCGCTTTTCACCGCGCTCTCCTTGAGGTCTTGAATCCAACAGAAAGGGACTCCCAATCCCATCGTGATCGCATCTACGCGTCTACAAATTGGAGGCACTCTGGGAAGCTTAGCCGATTGCTGGACTGCTTGTACAGCGACCCCCGAGGCAAAGCACAACTCGATGCTTGGATGGAGCCCCATGCACTTCAATATGTCACCCGGAAAGTGTATGATGAAATGGATGACGTCAAGCAAGCTCTCAGTGGGACAATCGACACAATTTCGTGTGAGTTTCCTCTGAGCTGGAATATCAACACGACGATAGGGAAGATTATCGATGAGCGTGCTCCTGTACTCGCTCGGATCCTCGGGAGCGCCGCACAGTCCAAGAAGAACACAAAAAGAATACTTTTATGGTAAGCTTTCTCAGCAAGAATTTAGGTCTTTCCGAACCCCAAGTCGAATGACTTGTCACGTTGTAGTCGCTCAGCTAGCAAAGGCACGGTCGAATCGCACGCTCTACTTTTCAGCACCTTTCACTTTCTTTCTATGGACGAATGGTGCATCACGTCAAGTCATCGAAGCCCTCGCGAAATGTGGGCTTTGTATCTTGTTCAGTTGCATAAGGGTGTTCCTTTGGCGAGAAGGATCCGGAATTCACGAAGTTTGCTGTATGCGGGGCGAAACGCAGCTTCGCCGTGGTGCGGAAGACCTGCAGTATAGATATTGTGTGCCTCGTCGACATGTACCCGGCTAATCTTGTTTCGGAACGTTTGGTCTTGTCGTAGCAGCCGCGCCAGACGAGGAAGATGACCGTTGAACATCCCTAGCTACTCGGGTGAGACTATCCATGGATTTATTCAGCTCCTCTTGGGAAAGAGGGAGCTTGGATATTGTACCTCCCAGAGTTCCGGATCATTCGGAGTATCTTCATTGATCGCGACCGTCTTGATACCGTAGTTCTCGCATTCAGTGACCTGTGTGCATCAGAGGTTACATATTCAACAGATTGGCGCTGCCGTCTGTTCTTACCTGTGTTACCTGAAGACGCTTTAATGGCGAAATGGTGATAGAGATCGAGTCTGGTCGAAGAAGGATTGGAATCAGCAGACACGAGGTCTTTCTGCTGCCCGTTCCGGCCGTGATTATGCTGTCGCGCCCGTTGAGAATAGCGAGTGAGGCTTGAAGCTGGAAGACACGCGGGACGATCGTAAAACGAGTGATGATGAAGACGGCTAGACAAACTCGCAGAGCTTCCGTCCTCTCTTTTTCTACGAGTGTCGCTAGGTAGTCGTTTGGAAGTTTGTCGGCGATCATTACACGAGCAAGGGCATCTAGAAGATCCAGCGGGGAAACTAGGATCGCTGGGATATGGCTCGAATAATCCATGTCATTGCGGGTCGTAAATGATCGTGTCGCGTCTAAGTCGCGTCGTCGATCGATCCGGATTATAATTTGCATTATTTACCAAAAACTAAATGTTTTCCTGGCGTGAAAATCCCGCATTCTTTCATTGGCCAAACATCACGTGCCCGCGCAGCCCAACAAACGCGAACGAAATTTACTAGACCGTCTATCGACGGCTTGCCTCATAGACGGTCTGGTTACCAGACTAACCCGCATGGCGCAGGTGAGTCGTGACAGAGCTAGCGTGCCATAAGCGACACTTTGACAATAATCATACGGCGACGGACGCTGCGTTGCGCTTCCAGTTCATTCCGACACGTCGTCCAATTGATTTATTTCGCTCGACGCAGTCAACAAAAAGACATCAATACGGCATCGCGCAGCATGCCTCCTCCGAATCCAAGTTAGCTTATCTCCTCACACCGCCTCAGGCTCTCCCCACAAGGAACTTCAGAAGAAAAAGAGGTGGGAACCCCCGACAGAGCGCATCAAGCGTCGGAGACTTCCGATATCCGTCTCCCCGGCTTGACGACGGCTATGTTGACCGAAGCGAACGTTCCGTTCCGCAACTCGATCGCTTCAGAGCGGCTCGCGAAATGGTCGCGTCTGCTTGCTCGTGAATTGAGTCTGGGTCGTGGCGGAGACGTCGTTATCTTCTGTCCTCGCGAGATGATAGACGAGACGGAAGGAATAGACTCACGTGGCGAGGAGACAGTTCGCATATGCTATGAAGAGGAATCCGAGTTGAAGCTCGACCGTACAAATGGGGAGAAACCTCGGCGTACCTTTGGACGAAGAGATGTACGGAATCAGGAAATACATGCTGTTAGGGTATGCTCGGGACTAGTAACGCCGAAAATAATCGACCGGTGAGCATGTCGTACCCATTCCTGACGAGTAAGCAACCTACAAGGATCAAATTGAGCACTCTGATTGCGCTGCAAGGTGGTAGAAGTAAGCTGCATCATATATCGTCATCGCAGGGCGAGAGACCGACCTGGTGATCGCACCACTGGCGACGATGTACAACGTCACCTTGGTGATGATGCGATTGGTTCTAACACGGCGTCGGTAAGAACCGCTGCGAGTCCCCTACCTCGGGAGGCTCGTACCTCGAAAATCCACTCCTGTCGCGATACAGGAGATAGGTAATGGAGCCGGAAATCGTCAGGACGATCACGCTCGCTGAGATATCGCCTGCAAGCGTGCACCACTATCCGACGTGAACGACGTGAATGAGCCAAGCACATCAGCAAGGTTGGAAAGTCACCATACTTCGACCCGTTTCACGACCGTTCGAATGGTCGAGTGATCCCTTATGCCGGCGATCCTGTCCGGACAGTCTCGTGAGCTACGTCAAACGTATACATGCAGTTCTGACGACGCACTCCAACGCCGCGGCCGCTAGAAGGGAAGATATGATTAGCGCCCAAGGATAAGAGTTCACGGGCACGCACTTAAGACCATCGCTAGTACATGTTTACGAATCAGATGCTGTTTTCTCCTGCGCTCGATGAACAGCACTCACAAAACGAGCCAAAAGACGCCAGCGCCTGGAGAAAGTGAGCACGACTCAATTCCAAGACGAGAGTTACATACGATCGCGATGGACACTATCCGCCACTTACTGTCCACTGGAACTGTCAGCACGCGGGGCGGAAGGCGCGATATGTATAGACATACAGATTTGGATACGCCACGACAGAAACCTGGGTGGTCGTTAGACGCACACGACAGCCCGATCCACCAGTCCGACTCACAAGTGCACCGACAAGGCGATAAGACCGGTGACTGGCGGCTCCGCCTTGAGAACAGCACGCGCCATATGAGAAAGGAAGTCGAGCTCGTCAGGGAACGAGCTTGGCTCACCGCGACCGTCCTACGTCGCGGCGTGAGAGCGGCTCAATGGTACGCGCAGAGTAACTCACCACACCAGACTGTCCGCCACGGCAAGATTGCCAAAGTTGGTGACGAGATACGTGTATCCTGCGTGCGTCCAAAATATGAGGGACAGGATGTCCAATATGCTGTGATGCCGGCCCGACGGGTACGCTGGCGGTCAGCTGAGACGCAGATGACGCGAAACGGACACTTGCCATAGGACGCCGACCTTTTTTACCACACAGAGTAAGTAAGGCGGCGGACGGGTGGATGGACGGACGCACAAACGCTTTCATGAATGTGGAATCATTAGGGTATGTACGATACTGCACAGACAGATTCAGAAACGACTTGTTCCGACGAAATGCGTCTCTGGGTCACTTACATAAAATGCGGTCTGTAAACAAGTGATCCCAAGAAAGCTGGCGGGTCACTGGTGAGACGATGGTGCTCGTGGACCAGGAAAGGAGGAGAGACATACGCGGATCCCAACACCACGCCGATGAGCAGCGCGCCGAGCGTGGGTCCAAAGTTGAGATGGAGGCTCTGAACGGAGGTCATTCCTTTGAGTGCAAGGTCGAGCGGCATCGGCGAGTATTTAACGCGCCTCAGCTGTACCGCGGATACTTTGTTCACGCAACGCGGAGTTCCGGAAAGGGCGAAACATGCCGAACGAAGGTGGTCGCAGCGCGGCCAGAGAGAAAAACGCCGAGCCCGTCCTCGGCGAGTATGCGGGTATAGGTTCTGCAACTTGCACTGCCGATCAACTGATCATGATCATGATGCAAGCGCTATCCGCAGTCTCGACATTCGTTCCTGAGAGGAGTGGAGGCAGTCTATTCCCTTCAGTTGCACGTACCAAGTAATCACCGCACAGAGTCATAAAGCCGCCCACGTGGTCAGAGATGAACGCGTCCATGTGACTTTGTCGACCTTGTGTGATAATGGGTTGTGGAAATCACCCTTGTTCCTTGATACTTTGCTCGAATGGAGTTGGCCTGCTTCCAAGGTAACAGCGTCTCTCGGTCCTTGGTCCACGTGCCAATTCGTCGTGCCCCCTCGAAACCCGATCCCCTTGGGTTCTTCCATATAAAATTGAGCGCCAGGCTCCACGTTTCAACGCGCGACCACTCCATCGTATCGCAGGGTGATATAACCTGGAGCCTGAGTCGTCGTAGGTTTGTGCGATGTGACTGATAAAGAAACTTCCGCCAAAGCCGCCTTGGCGCCAAGACGGGACCGCGGACAAAGCCGAAATCGCGAACCGTTCGCCTCCGTACGCCACGGATGCCTCGATGACGAGCCCGAGCCTGGACCGTTACTGGGCACGCAGCTCGATTCATTCCCGTCGCGGGACTTACCGAGCGCCCGGTCATTCGAGTAAATTGCGCCGCAGCGCTGTCCATCGCCTCAGGCTCTACGGTTCCAATCGGCACCGGCGAGAGGTGTTCCTGCCGGAAGCCGATCACGCTGGCGGGTGATACATCAACACCGCACCCGGTCTGAGGAGGTCTTGCGGGTGCGAAGGTCGCTCGATAGTTTGGCAGTACTGTGGCACGTTCGGCGCAACCTGGGCCGTAAGCAAGGAGCCTTGTGCTCCATGTAACCACGACCACCGCGGGACTGAGGCGAACAAAACAACTCACCGAGGTAGGACTCTCCAGTGCACTAAAAATAAACAAAAGTCTATCACTGTTACTAGATCGGATTGTTTCAACCCTCGAGTACTCTTCCATATACTCACCAACTTGAACAGGTGGTTCCGTTTCGCCCTCAAGCTGACCTGGCGTAGATGGCCGAGACGAACGAGGCACGAAAACATACACAATGCACGCAAAACTCAGATGCCCACCTGGAGTATTGGCAGTTGAACCTCAGATGGAGAAGCTGCGAGAGATGGTGCGTAAGTCCGACTGGGACGCGCTTGGCGCCGACAGTGAGTTAGTCGGCGTCGAGTACTGAGTTGCCAGCGCTCACTCACTCCACTTTGAAGGCTTCGTCTTCCGTGTAGAAGATCGAACAGATCTGGATCTCGTGCACCCGGTCGGCTATCGCAGAAGTAAAGTATACTGACGTCTATCCAACGATTGATCCCTGCCAGTGTTTGCCAACGTCGCCGTGATGGGACGTCCAGACCTCTCCAAGGGAGGACCCACCACGGCGCCTCGCAACCCACCCGCACGGCGGGAGATGTCGTCATCGACACAAGCCAAGGAAGCAGAAGGAAAAATCAGAAGCATTGAAGGAGATCCGATCTTCCCTCGCTAACGCCGGGTGTTCGTCGGGCTCGTCTTGTGGCGAATCTGGCTACTGCGCACGACGATCTGGGCGAGTCAGGACGCGCGCGCACGCGCGTTCAGGCGAGACGCTCACGAAAAGTTCCCAGAAGCGAACGAAACAAGCTGAGAAGGCATGTCGGCCCCGTACTTCCAACTCGACGTTCAGCAGATCACCTGAAACGGTATAGTTTCGCGCAAACGACCCCGTTTGTCCACGACGATCCGGGCTGGACAGGCGTCATTCACGCTATTCTCGCTCTCTCCTTCTCGAAGCCAAATGCAGCCCCCGGACGTCACAACCGTTCTACATTAGCACCTAGCTTCACACGTAAGAAATGTTAGGTGCGCTCGGCGCAGGCATCGACATTCAACGCGCGTAACTGACGAGTATGTCTACCCCCTGCTCGTTCGCGACGCAACCAACGCTCCTAGCCCCAAAGAGAGTCTGGAGTGTCTACGTCGTACTGCACGACGCAATATTCGGCAGCTATGCAGGTCGTGATCGAGAGGTCGTCAGCATGATGGGACTGCAGGACGAGTCGCCGATCGGTCATCATCTCATTACCAGCAGGCACGGCGCACGATCTATTGTTTGCAGATCGCAGATTGGGTTTTGCGCGGGTAGAGCTACTGAACTTCACATTGTTGCTGGGTCGCCAGCGTAGGAGGGATTGAAGCGACAGACACGATGGAGTGCCGCGAGTCCATCGCTGGTATTGGCTGCCAGCTGCTTCTTGCACGATTTTTGGCAAATATTGGTTAGCAGCAATGCTGTATCCGTAAAAGAACACGTGGATGATGGGGACCTTAAAAAGGCATCACAGGATAGCATCTCACTGAAACATGTCTTCCAACGTGCGTCTGCAAGGGAAAAACGGTACTGTAAGCATCAGACGAGGTGATTGAAACGGCGACGCTGACAAGACAAGAGCCGACACGGACAGAGGACGGACCTACCTCGAGGACTAGTCGAAGCCAACCCCAGACGACGCCGACGAGTGTCCAAGAGCTGAGCGGACAAAGTTCCTTTGTTGACAGAAGGAGAAAGGAAGGAGTCGACATCCGTTGTCCGCGTTCAGTGGAGTGCGTTGCATTGCTCGCTGACGGGAAGCACGTCGCGAGCGGGGGAGCTGGGTGGGAGGATTCGGTGCTGGCGGCTGGAGGATGGCAGCGAGGTAGGCGCGCAGATGAACGCGAGAAGCGTCGTGCGCTCCATCGCGGTGTCGCGAGACAGCAGATGGATCGTAGCCGGGCCGATGAGCGGCGAGGTGCATGCAGCTGTAGAACGCAGAAACGCGTGGGAAAGCTGTGAGGACATGTCGGTTGGGTGTTTGCGGTCGACGGTCGCGTCGGAGCGAGTGGGTCGTACGACAAGACTGCCTGTGTCTGGTCGCTCTCGACGGGCGTGCGGCTCCTCGGTCCGACCTGGCAACACGACAACTACGCCATCGCCGCCAAGTTTCACGCCATGGGCCCATGGCGAAGACGGACTGGTCACGAGTAATCGCAATCCGAGTTGGCTCCCATCTAAACAATTCCGTCACCTGGTCAACCGATGGAAAACAATGTTTCGCATTGTCTCTGGGCGGCATAATTCGCTCTCTCGACGTACGGGCGAGACGATCTTGAAGTGGGCCGCCATTCACCGTATCAGCATTTATTGCTCTCGCAAGTTCATCGCTGCGTCACGGGCCTTAGACAAGCCACCCAGCAACAGTCGACATCCAGCTTTCTGAAACTCGGGAAGTGACACACTAAAAGGGGGACAATGAGTCCGTATACGTGCAAAAGGAGAACCCAGGTATGTCCAAGTCGCTCTCGTTCCTGCTTCAAAACATTACTTTCATTAGGCAACGACATCCTATCCCCCGAAAAAATCATCCAACAACTCGAGCGGGACACCGAGGAGCAAAATGAGTTGCTACTAACAGCGACTACGTTTCTTACCCCGGCCCTTCACACTCGGTACCTCTAGCAGACGACTTTGTCGGCCCATTCATGAAATAACGATTTTGTGCTTCGAGGTGCCACGTGGGGAGTGGCCAGAAGTTACTTCCGACTCTCGCACGGCATCATGTTGCGGTCGTCCGAGTCGTCGCTAAATAACCAACGCCATGCTGTTTTTGGCAAACCAAACCTTGAATAACGACAGTAGTGTTGAAATGGAACAGTCTGGACGAAATAGTACGATTCAATGCCTGGACGTGAAGAATTACACGCCGTGGGACCTTATCTCTTCCCCGTCAATGTTTCAACTTCACTCGGCTTCATCTCCCAGGCGCTAGTCTCCTCATTATCTAGAAAGCTAATTACATTTGCCTGCTCCGGCCATCACAACACACTGACTAGCTCTCCTGTCCTGCGCCCAAGCAACAGCAACGGCCCATCGGCCGTCGCGCGACCGAGCGCATTCTCAACGCCTTCCTCCCGCTCGACGTCAGCGAACGCGATGGTTCCACCGTGGTCGAAAGTCAAGCCGAACCCAGAGTCGATCCCACTCCCGCGTCCGCCTCCAACGTCCCGGGCGTACAGCTCCCGAATGCTCAGAATGAATCGAGGCGCCACGGTAAACACGGGCACGTAGTCTAGGACGACCAGCGCTATCGATT
>JBBPMC010000241.1:0-29985 GCA_038090115.1 Strobilomyces echinocephalus | reverse complement strand
GCCTGTTCTTCCTCAATGATTGTAACAGTTGATCAATTGGGCTCAAAAGAGGGGAAGAGGTGCTAAACGAGTTGTGGGACTCACCAAACATGGTGAGAGTGGCCATCAAGCACTCAGGGGCTGAATGGGTATGAAACGAGCTGTGAGACTTGAAAGAGGGCTGAGGGGCTAATACAACCAGTCTTGTGCTGTCTGAGGGCTCTGATCGCATGATCTCAGATCAGCTATGGCCTGCTTGATCCCAGGCAGAGATGTCGATGCAAAGGTCATATCGTCGACAATCACAGGTAGAATAATGCGGACATTACCTTGGACGAAAATGTAGACAGCAGCGTCCGAGTAGCTCTGCTTGAAGCCCATAGACTCCAGAGCGGTGCGCATCTTGCGATTCCAGCGATTTCCGCCTTGTTTGGTGCCATAGACCGACTTCTTCAGCAGACAGACAGTCTCCTTGGGATTCCCTTCAGCAAAGCCTTCTGGTTGCTCTATATAGACGTCACAGTCCATGTCGCCGTTCAGATAGGCATACAGACACAGATGGAGGTCATGAAGCGCAGCGAAGGCCAGGATGACTCGAAGAGTGGGTAGGCACACAGTTGGCACAAAGACCTTGAGGTATTCAAATCCAGGACACTGGGAGAAGCCTTGTGCGACGACTTGGCCCTTGTAACGCTCTAAGGAGCCATCAGCGTGATACTTCTGAGTGAATATCCATCTGGAACTGATAACTGGGCGATTCCTAGGTCAAGGGATGAGAATCCAAGTGCCATTGGCCTTGAGTGTGTCCAATTTGATCAAAGCAGCCTTTTTTCACTCCTGAGCGTCGGTCCTGCGCAAGGCATCTGCAAAAGACCTAGGGTGGACAGAACTGGATACCATACACTGCGCAGAGTCTGTTGGAATCCTATATCCACACATCTCAGACAGTGATAAGGGCGGGTGTCCTGGTCTGGCCAGATTTTCCCTCTGAGTTTTCCTGCGCTTAACAGAGTCTGCATCTTCATCCTCAAAGTCGTCGTCCGCATCACTTGACAGTTGAGCTGGACTGAGTTTCCACCAATCCCTTGGTTTCTGCTGGTTTCTGACAGGCAGACGAGCTCCAATGCCAATGGGGCTGGGCACTCTAGGGGAGTGGAGTAACAAGAGGTGAAGGTGCAGCAAGTGGTGCAGGCTGAAGAGGTGCAGGCTCGTCGAGATCCTCGTCTTCAAGCTCCCCCTGAGGAGGTGGCATCTCTGCAGCAGGCTCTGGCGCATCTTCATCGACATCACCAGCCACTGGAGGTCCATAAGGCTCGACTGGGGGGGGATGATTTTCACCAGGAATGGAGAGATCTGGTGGGGCAACTGGCGCACTACCAGCAAGGTGTTCATCGAAATCAGCACGCTCTGAGATAAGGGTGCGCTTGGTGATTGGGTTGTAGAACTTCCAACCTTTGTAACCATCTGGGTAGCCAATGAAGACGCATTTTTCATAGTGGGGGCGCAGTGCAGAGCGCTTGTCCTTCTGAATGTGGACATAGGCAGTCGATATCCAGACTCAGAGGTGGGAGACATCAGGTTTGCGGCTATTCCAGAGCTCATAGGGCGTTGCCTTGTCCACAGCAGCTGTAGGACAACGATTCCAGTTCTGGACAAGCGCAGCAAGTGCTTCACCCCAGAAGGACATGGCAAGACCAGACTCTTGGAGCATGACAGTGATCCGCTCAGATAGGACGTGATTTGCTCGTTCTGTGATGCCATTTTGCTGTGGGCGCACTCTGACAGTGTGCTGGCGCTGTATACTGCAGCTGGTGGTGAAGGCAAGCATCTCCTTGCTCATATACTCCCCTCCCTTGTCTTCTCACACGGTTTTGATCCTGCGCTCGGTCTGGTTCTCTACAAACACCTTAAACTGCTTGAAGGTGTCGAAGACATCCGATTTGGCGCGAATTGGCAGCACAAAGCAGTATCTCGAGTAGTCATTGATGAAAGTGACCCAGTAGCGGAATCCAGAGAAGGTGGGATGGGGAACAGTGTGTACATCCGAGTGGACAAGCTTCAGAGGACGCAAGGCGTGCCATGAGCTGCTGGGGAACGGGTTTGCATGGATTTTACCAGCCATACATGGCTTACAGATCGGATCAGGCGCTGTTTTGACGTCCAGGTGCATCCCAGTGACCAAGTTGCGCTTAAGGAGCGATTTCACATCAGTGAGGTTATGATGAGCGAGTCTGCAATGCCAGAGGGCAAAATCCAGAGGCAGAGTGGTGGCAGGGTTCGCATACTTGCTGATAGGCTCAGTGACACTGTTCAAAAACGTGGCATTGTGCACATTGATGCTTGCAACGAACAAGGGAGGGCTATTGGAGCGACTGAAGGACATGTTGGTGGCATTGATATGGACATGGAAGGAGGAGTGACAAGTTAAGTACAGGACCGCTAATAGGTTGTTTCGCAGCTCAGGAACATGCAGGACGTTGGAAAACTCCACATCCCGCGCTCTCTTACCCTCTACAGTGGGATTGAACACCACAAACCACACCCCAGCTGAATAGACCACTGTATTGTCTGCAAGTTTTATAGGGACGCGTTTTGGGGTGTAGTTGCGCAGCCAGTGGCGATGGGGCATCATATGAGAAGTGGCGCCGGTGTCTGCATTCCAATCAGTGTCAGTGTTGAGTTGCAGAGGGGACAGTGGATCAGATGGATCACTGGAGCGAAGACTTGCATTTCCAGCACATTCTACAATGTCCTGAGGCGCAGCAGGCGTTGAGGAGGTGGCAGCAGGCACAGCAGAGGTGCTATTCACCTGGTTTGGTCCCCTTCCAGCACCATTGGCCTTGAAGTTCCCCTTGGCCCGCTTCAAGAAGTAACAGCGACATTGACAGTGTCCTGGCTTCTCACAGAATGAACAGGGAGAGGAGGGGTTGCATTTGCAACTTGGAGCGGATGTGGTGGACAGAGCAGCACTGCCAGAGGATGTGGGGGCGTCAGGACGAGGTCTCTGGTTGATTTCCTGATCCCGGTCATGGACTACATTAATGAATCATTCACAAATAGCGCACTTGAAAAAGAAGCTGTGGATCCTGCCATCTGACCTGCCATTCAGCTTGTGAAGATAACTCTCAATCGGTACTATACTTTGATGGATGCATCCAGTTTGTATTGTATCTTGATGGGTACGTTTTCATGTACATGTTGCTTCTGCAAGTTACTCATACCACACTCTCACAGTCTTGCACCCAGCCACAAGCTAGAATATTTCCAGAAGGCTGGGTGGAAACCTGCATGGATTGCTACTGCATGCCGACTTGTGCAGGAAGCATTCAACGAGTCATATGCAACCCACCATGTACCTGCGATGGAATTGAATAATGACTCCTCTGGTCAAACAGTATGTTTTTTTTTTTCTGCGCCGAATAGTTACATGTCTCTAATTTCGTACTATGGGAGACTGGAAAAGCAAATATTTTCGACAATCTCCCAACCCTCATCAAGCGGAGGCAATGAAAAAAAGAATTAGACTCCTACCTCACTACAGAGGTCGAGGAGTTTGAAATGAACAAGAACATCCTTCAATGGTGGCATGATCACCATTCTACATATCCGAGCCTCTCGCAGATGGCATCGGATTATCTCGCAATCCCTGGTGTGTACGACATTATTGATCGTGATTTTTTTGACCTTAAACTATACTAGCGATATCAGTTGATGTTGAATGTCTTTTCAGCTGTGGCCGGATGATCTTATCACACATGTGCAACCGCCTCTCAGCTCAGTCAGTTCGTGCCATCCTTTGTCTTGGTTCTTGGAGCGCCGAGAGCTTTATTAAACAGTCTGATATCCAGAAGCTGGCTGCCATGGATGAGATCGAAGGAGACAAAGATATCAAATTAGAACAAAACTGGGACCATATTAACGTACACTAGCCACTTGTACTCGTTCTCCCTTCGAAATGTCTACATCGCCATGTTCAGTTGTCCCAGTTCAACGTGTGACATTAAGGGCTTGTGCCTGCATGAATGGGGTGCCCATTGATTGAATGGAAGCAACGGGCGTCGGGGTGATGTTAAATGAGTGGCCTTTTTCGTTGAACACCACAGTCAAGCTCATGCACCATTTCCACTGCATTCGTCCTTCTCCAGTAACTCAAGGCCTGTTTCCCTTCTGCTTGGAAATCATCGGGACATCGTCTATTCATCTCCGCTTTCATGCTCGCATCAAAGGTCATCTACTACAATACCTATTTGAACAAGTCCTGGTCCATCATTACACATGTATGTACATTGCCCTATTTCACCATTTTCGTTTTCTCATCCCCCCCAGTCATTGGTTAGACCCCTGTCTGCTCAGCCCACACAGAACGCTTGACGGTCATCCCTGCAACGTTCCTCCGACCCTCAGCGCCCACTTCCCGTTGTCATTGCTGTTTTGTGAGCCTTGCCACTCAAAGGTTACCCTTGTTGCATTCCTTCGAGCCCTAGTGCTTGTCTCCCAGTGCTGCCACCATGTCGTTTCATACCCCAATGCTCAGTCGTCATTCCCCTCACTTACACCATCGCCCATCGCCATCCCAACCTCGTCACCACTGCCTGTTCCTCCCGCATCGTCCACTAACCAATCAACATCCCCCATCATTGATACCACACGCCCATCACACCATATTGCACCCCCATATACGAGCGCATCCCCTTCGCCCTCATTGCCATCGTCATGATGCCCCATTGTCGCATCGTGCCATCGATGTAGTCCCACCAGCTTGGTCTTGCATGACCAAGCCCCTCTGTTCTCCCTCCTTCATCACGCATCGCAACTGACCATTCAACAGCTCTAACCATTGCACTCGCATGTCGGATGAGTCATGTCGCACCCAAGAGCTCATGCGTCACCATTGGCTACCGTCTAGTGCTCCTCGTCACTCTTGTTGTCGACCTCGCTAGTCTCCTTATCCGTTCGTCTGACCAACCATCCTACAGCCTCGCCTGATGTGACACGCAGTCCACAGAACCGACTGTGTTGCTGGCTCTCTCATCACTATATCAATGCCCTGTCGTCTTGCTGATGACATTTTGTGACTGGCACGGTCTCGTGCAACCGAGCACCTGTCACCTCATCATTTGTGTTGTTCACTGACCGTTTGACAGCCCCATCGCCCTCACCAGCATCTCAGCTTGTAATGCTGTCACCCTCTGGCCTCACGCCACTCGACTTTGTCTCCTGGCACTGCGTCATCAGGCCTCTAAGTCTCATGCCCACAAATGATGATGACAGTCCTGCCCCACGTAGCACTTTCTATTTCGCCAGTGGCAATACAGTAACCCTAAGATGTACTTGAGTTAGTTCAGGACCTGTCAAGAGCATACCCATGGGTGTACCCACTATGGGTATGGACCCATGGATACCCCTGGTGTGGGTATGTATGTACCCATGACCATGGGTATAGGTAAGACATGGGTGTGGGTACAGGTCAGCGCTCTGGCACCCATGGGTTTACCCATGCAGTTCCCTATCCTCGGTGCAGGAAAAGATTCTGTTCTGAGACCAATGTCCTTCAACACATGAATCAGCCGATGGGTCTCTGCTATTCGGCCAACTGGTACCAGAACCACAGGAATGTTCTCAATCAGCCCTTTCAAGGCGACAATACTTTCGCTGCCTTTGACTATGAAGCACCCAACCCACTTCACTTCCCTGACTCGGACGACGCCCATTCACATACTGACTATCATGACCCCTCATCTGCGACTGGCAAGGAATTGGGAGACCTTGAAATGGATGACATGGGCTCTGCACAAACCTTTACAGAATTCTTTCCAGTTTGAAGTGACTCATACATTGATGGGTCCATGTTTATGGATATGTTCTGGCAAGACAAGCATGCTCAGGAATGCCGGGAGAACTTGTACTATCCAAAGTTCGCCTTCGAGGAAGAATGGCAATTCTCTTCCTGGTATTTGCACTCTGGCTTGAGCATGGCTGCCATTGATTCTTTATTGTCATTGAGTCTTGTAAGTCCTAAATGCTCTGTCGCCTTGACTGGTCCTTGATCACTCACAGGTCAAGCAGATGTCACTTTCATATCAGACCGCCAAGCAGCTTTGTTCACGGATAGAAATCCTCCCTTCTGGACCACCGTGGTTATGCAAGCGGATGGAAGCTGAAGCACCAACCAAGCAACCTGCTCATCTCTTCTATCGTCCAGCCCTCGATTGTGTACAGAGTCTCTTAAGCCATCCATTACTGACCCCACACATAACCTTCATTCCACGAAGAGTTTAGACGTCAGTGGCTCATATCTGTCGAGTGTATGAAGACTGGCTCAGTGGGGATCATGCATGGGAGATCCAGGTATTTACTCATGCTTTATTACAACTGAATCATACTTAATCGTAATTCTAGGAGACTCTTCCTCACAGTGCAATGACGCTGGGCATCATTCTTTCCTTGGACAAGACAAATATATCAGTGATGAGTGGAAATCGCATGGCGTACCCGCTCCTCATCAGTCATGTCAATATCTGCCCTGAGATTCAGTCCAAAATATCTCTACATACATATCTACTTCTCACACTGCTTCCTATCCCAAAGTTTCCCTATAAGCAGTCTCATATTCGGAGTCTCTTGCATGATAGGCTTTTTCATTGAGCATTGGATCATGTTTTGGCACCACTTAAAACAGCTGCGCAAATCGGCATTATGATGAACGATTCTGTTGGCAATATTTGATATTGTTTTACACCTCTAGCAGCCTTCATTTCAGACACCCCAGAGCAGTGCCTTGTTGCGTGCACAAGTCCTAAAGCATCACCATTTATGACGGCGACCTCCACACACTTCGGCGACTCCATGCTTCACCCTCCCCGTGTTGGTACAGATACCATCTCAGCCATTCACCAAGCACTGGAGAAGTGTTCTCCAAGCAATTATATGTCCTTTCATCATCAAGCTACTTCAGTTGAACAGTGTTGTTGAGCCCTTTTAGGTAGACTGGCCATTGTCCTGCCCCTCGCAATTCCTTCATTCAGAGGTTCTCCATCATTTTCATAGGTTTTCATGAAATCACAATGTCAAATGGTGCATTGTCACACTTACGGCTGTGGAAATTGATTTCCATTTCTCCCTTCTGCAATCTGCGGTGGGCTATCACAGGTTCGAGGATGGTATTTCGAAATTAAAGCAAGTCACTGGGCATGACCACCATGTGGTTCAATGCTATATTTTCAGCATCATCACTGGTGCTATTCCTCACTGATTTCTCGTTGCAATCCAGGCACTGCAGGACCTCCACTATCTCGCACAAGCACCCCCCTTCACTGACAAGTCACTAGGCAAACTGGCAGACGCACTGCAGCTATTTCATGACAACAAAGACGCAATCGTACAAGCCAGTGCTCAGGACAGCTCATGGGTGATACCTCAACTCGAATTACTTCAAAGTGTAGTTTCAAGCATTTGCCACTCAGGCCCTGTTATGCAATGGTCAGCAAATGCTACCAAGCATGCTCATGTTGAAGAGATCAAGGTTCCCACTTGACTCAGTAACAATCAAAATTACTATGAACAAATCGCCTGTTACCTTGATCATTCGGATAAGTGCCTTTATTTCAACATCGCCATGTACTTTGAAACAAAGCATGGAAAAGTTGGTCCTGAAGACACCGATGCCAATGCTAACTTTGACTGGGAAGATGAGTACGACATTGGGAGGGAGTCAAAGACACCTGGTCTTCACGACCACATGAATATAACCCCTACAATCATCGATTATTTTGCTATTGCCGACACCTTGTCTTGTGGTGCTGTCCCTAACGCTCTGAAGCTCCATCACACCTTCTCGACCTCTACTACTGCTTTCCATATTGCAAACAAATCCTCTCTCAGCATGACTATTGACGAAGCAGCTGCACTATATATGGCATCCCTGACCTCCGGCCTGCAATCTGGGAATTTTTGCTGCATGTCCAGCACCATATGTGTCATCCTGTCTTTAGTGTTCAGACTCCAGATCCACACTATATGCTACCGTTCGATTGCATTCAAATATGGTACAAGTTGCACGTACAGCAGTTTCTGTATCATGACAAGCACAGAGTGGATGCTCCACAAACTGTACGTGCATACCCATCCTCTCACGATCACCCACATGGACTCTACAATGCTGTTATCATGAGTCCCAGCCCTGAGAGTGAATGACCCCAGAAGGGTCTCGAAGGTATGATCCTGATGTTACCGTCATTGTCTCTACTATAATAAATAAGACACCGATAGATCACCTCGTTGTCCAACTCCGGCTTGTCTTTCGTCCACTAGGTACTGATTATTTCACTGCGTATGTCCAGTGCTTCAATGCAAGCGACTGTCCAGGAACCACTGGGATGCAATTGCTCAAATGGATGATCAAACCTAATGGATGTCAAATTGGAGATGTAGTCCCCGTTTCACACATACAATCTGCTGCTCATTTGATCCCAGTTTTTGGCAAGGAAGCTCATCCTCGTTTGACACGAGACAGCAGCTATGAGTTGTCGAATGAATTTTGGCTCAACAAGTACTGGTCAAAGGAAATGTTTTATGCTTTATCTCCTTTGTAGTTGTATCTACTTCAGGTAATATAATGGCCGTGTTAGACCGAGATCAATATTGGTATCTGTGCGTTGCTGGAGTCATTTCCCAACCCCAGACCATGGCCATCTCAACTCATCCATGACATTATCCACGACAATAGTAACTGCTAGCATGCAACTTGAGCGGGTGTGTAGCTATGGCTACCATAAATAAAAACTGACATGACTCTTACTAAGTACGATACGCCACTATGGTGATGTGCAGTATGTTTCGAGGCACTTCCAATTTTATTGTAGTTGACAGTGAGCACATTGACAGCTAGCTGTACCTCCTCAATTCTGTTGAAGAATGGACATCTACTGCGAATCCATGGATCCAAAGGTTGCAGAAGATACAGCTCCCATCTATTGGTCGCTCGATGAGGAGCAAACAAGGAGCTTTCTTGGAAAGCTCTTCCTTGACGAAAGACTGTTTGCAGCATCAAATATTTCCCCCAACAGCGCTGGAGCCTGTAACGTCAAGTCGCTTCTTGGTGTTATGCCTTATCCCCTTGATATCCATCAATTTCCCACGGAGTTCCTCTGGATCCTTCTAGGGATCACATTCACTGATGGGACCATGTTCGATTTTGACTCCACCGTCTCCCCCGCTCAGAATGGTCAGAAAAGGATCCAGATTACCATGCATAATGTTACAAATGTACCCAACGAAGAGACACGGCAGTCTTTTTCTCATTCCCACAACACCGTAGCCCCACAGGATCCCCTTGAACAGTTATCTCCAATCCTGATAGACCCCATTTCCGTGCAGCTACCATCACTCCTGATGGATCCCATTCCACACAGCAACCATCATTCCTGATGGTCCTCATTCCCAATCACAGCCTTTGTGATCCTTTCCGTTGCTGCCCCGCTTCGCAGCATCTTTGATCCTTTTATGATCCTTTTCACCTTGACAACGGATGCCCTAGGACATACTTAGTAGAACCATTAACCCTACAAGGTTCCCACCCCTTACAGATACCACTATATAAGTAGGATGTCCATAGCCAATAGCTCTCCAGCTAATTCTATACAACTACCAGTGTAGTAATCTAGCAATCTATTCCACACTTGACGTTTCTCATGTGAGCCCTTGTCTAGTCATCGCTACTTGGGATACCTCTTTGAGACTTCGCTTCACTCTTAACGAAACGCTACGCTAGGTTCTACGTTATCGCACTATAAGTGTAACAGTTCCTTGTTGCTCTAACCAATTGTCTATACGGTGAGTCCAAATAGAATTTATATTCTGCAAAAGCTTACATCCAGTAGCTCATTGAGATGCCTTTCAGGGAGCCCATGTATACTCCATTGTGATGTCAGCCCCTTCAACCTTTTTCTTGTCCCAGTGATGCACAGTGATGTCAGTTTGGACTTCTTAGATTGGGTACTCCAAGGACCTGAGCTCATTTGCATCCAAGAAAAGATCTGTATGCTCCCTCGACGTGGTCTTTTGGGCGATTAGGGCTATGGTATCCCAACATGTGATTTTCCTTCCTCTTCAACAGCTCCCACTCCCAGAATTCGTGTTGCAGGGTAAACTAATGTACTCGCTCGTAAGGACTTATATGATACAGATAGCATTGTCATCTCCATGGCTGGCCAGCCCCTCCCGGAAGATGTGAGCGAGGGTATTGATGCAAATCCACTTCACTGCACAGTATGTTCTATTAGCATACATGTAGTTCATTTTCTGATTTATTACTTTAGGGGATGTGGGCTTGGATGGCCGCTGAACTCTGCTACATAGGACCCAGAAAGCCAGTGGTGCATAATGCTTACCACGATCTGGAATCTGTCTTTTACATCTTACTTGTGATTTGTCTCCTGTATGACCACCCCAGTCACCTTAAACCCACTAAAGACCTCACCAAATGCTTTGATCCTTTTTTTGCCGTAACTCAGCCCAGCACGCTGAAGACGACCACAATCTAATTCAAGTTCAGCTGGACAGCGCATATACTGCTATATATCTCACCATATTTCCAGCCTCTAATTCCCCTTCTCGAGCAAGTCCAGGAGGAACTCATTCTACCCATTGAATGGCACAGAGAAAAGGTGCAGATGAATGTGGAGTTCACACATAACGACTTTATCAATCGCATCATCACAGCACTTTCTTGGCTTCCAGACAACCTTTGGCCCTCGACTGAACCAGTAAACTATTCAAGTACTGCCCTGGTGGTATCACAGAACAGCACCTCCAGCTCCATACCAGCATTGCCCTTCAGGCTGTTGGGAGATTCCATTCAACAGATCCCCCCGATTTGCATACCAGGGGGATCATCTGCAAGTGGCTCGAAGCGCCATTTTGAAAATGAGAACAAGTTGAACACTCAGCTTGCAAAGAAGCATTCACCTAGTTGTGCCATGGGCGATCAGTCGGTGGTGAGTTTGTTGGGAACCTATGGCGCAGACTCTCCGTCTAGTGTTGTTACAGGTTGGATTCACGTTCATCAAGACAGACCTTAGTAGTGTGGTCATATTACTTTCTCGTTCTGATGCGCTTGTACAAAATCTCCTCTATGTCAGTACTAGTTCACATGTGTATGGACTTTGTTATGACTATGTACCATGTAATGAATTTTTCTGTTTTTAATGTCAGTGATGTCAGCAACTGCTTGACGTACAATTGTGCATGTTTGCTTAGGCAGTCACAAAAGAGTGAAACCCACAATGGAGTTCCTTGTCCTTCCCCCCCCACTCCCTACTCGTGCAGGGTGATTATTCTCACAATTATCCATTGTGTTGGTTTGTGATGCAGAACAGGAGCCAGTAGAGTCGAAAGGGGTTGATGAATGTGACTATGAAGAGTTTTGAATGAGGAACTCCGTGAGACGTCGCTTATCCAAAGAACAAATGGATGATAGACGAGACGTTGGTGCTGTTGAGACCCCTCCAGAAGATCTGCCTGAGAACAGCAAAGCACTACACGATGATGGTACTGAAAACCATGTATGAGTAGGCGCCTGAGTGCTGTGGTTGGGTGAAGGGTGCAACGACATTCCAATAACCTGGATACGAATAGGGGCTCGGGCATCCACTTCGATCTGCGAGACATTCCCTGGAATCCTAAAACTGAATTGTTTGCCTGGTGTTGCCAGCATGAGCTCCAGTCGTAGATATGCAGGAGTACTGATGGAGAGGGTGCCAATTTTATGAGAGGTAGCTTGACACTCGGAAGAGGTCCTGCTGGCGACCTGGGAGCAAGGAGCCACGGAGTTGATCTCTTCTCCTTGGGTAGTGATATCGACTGCTGAGAGCCGTTTTTGTGGTTCTGTCTGCACCCGTTCAAGGTTTTTCATCTGGGCCAATCGACCCCCACTACCTCAGCCAGAGTGCTCGGAGCGCCGCCGCACAGTACCAGACTCGTCTTATGATCGACAAGATTTGAATTGAGCTGTTTTTCAATTTGGACATTGACTTGAATGTATATATTGTATATACCTTGTCCTTGGTCTTGGGCCATCCATGTCCTTTTTCTCATATCTTCAAGTTTACCACCATCCTCGCTGTCATATATGATTCTGTGCTTGGCCATCAGGACAGCGGACCACATCATTCTACAACCAACCCTTCCACATCAATCGTCCCAGTCACAGCCTTTCTACTACCCCCGAATTCAATGACTCTGGAAATGTTCATGAGGTAAGATATTTCCAGATCGCACAGATCTGTGGACTTGGCCCTTATTCGTTCTTAGATTGACAAGGCCTCTCCAAGCAAAGATGACAGGTTTGCAGAGCAGATGCTTTATTAAGGTGTGTCCTGTTTGAAGTCTTGCATGCTCGACTAATCACTATTCCTGCAGAGGACAAAGACTTAGGTATGTCATTTGATACTCGAGTTACCGGTCTAACATTTATACTATACATAATACATATAGTATCACCTGGTATGTTGCGTCGCCCTCACAAAGCATCACGCTTATTGTGATTCCATAGATGCAGACAATGATACACGTGTCAACAGCGCTATCCCACAGCGACAACCAAGCCAATCTGTGTTCAGTCAGGCCGATGGTATATCCAGCTAGGTTAAATGAACCCTACTCATTGTTATTATGATAGATGTACATGACTCTACGATCCCACAGCACCACCAAAGTCAACTTATGCCTTGTGTGTCGAGTCGTCCCCCAGGTATGTCATACTGTATTTGACCGCCTATTTTGCAATTTATTACCGTAGATAATACTGGTGCCGTCACGCAACATCAGCCAGCTCATGCATCTGGTGCCCCGGACCCAAGCCAGCCTTCTGTGCAACCCGAGGATGTCGTGACAATGCATTGCCAACGTAATTGTGTGCCCTGTTTGCCCACTACCGTACCAATTCAATCAATTTGTCTGTCACACATCACACAAGCCTCAAAATGATGAATTTTTTCGTCAATCACACGTCACAGGCCCGTCTGATGAAAATTTGTTACCATTGTAACTAACTAATTAATTAATTAAAATAAGTACTAAAATGAAATTTAGCAATTGAACGAAAAAGGACAGCATATGTTTGAACTGTTCTCCCCCAGCTGGTCAATAACCAAGGTTTAGATAACGACAAGAATCTACTTTATACATGTAGAGGTAAGTACTTGTACATTGTTGTTGGGTGGTCAGTCATCGTGATACAGCCAGAAGATGTGAGTGTAAAGCATGTTTGCCTTGCACTTACATTTTCCATGCCCCAGCTCTTCCTCAACTTGCGTTGCAACTGCCTCCCCTCCATAGAAATCCAATGATTCAGCCCCCTCGATAGCCATGACTTTGCCAACTCAATCCTCAACATGTTTGGAGCCACTTTTTGCAGCACCTGGCACCATTTTGACGACCACTTGGCAGACTGAAATGGCGCTGTCATCCTCAACCGTGGTTTCATATTGAGTGCCAGTTTGTTCATCTTCAAGAGCGATTACTTCAGGCTCTATTGGTGCATTCTGTTTTCCAACGTTGAGTTCTTTCCAAAACTCAGGTATTGTATCCTTCAAGTGATGCAGCGTTTCTCAGGTTAGGTAGGATGTCAAACTCTCGAATGAAAGGTTGAGGTCACGTACACCTGCCAACTCAAATGCCTATGCAGAAACCAGGTAAGTATCGATGCTCCATTTTGCATTTCATATCTTACTTTCTTGACAATTTCCGGTTTGTTAACTGACTTGAATGCATCCCAGACCCACTTCACGCTTAGGTCCCGCAACTGTCTGCACCATGTGTTGAAGATCAACTCCTCTGTTCCACTCTCAATCTGCTGGGTCATCAACCTAACAACATCTTTGTGGTATGACCATTTCAATGCATGCTTGAAGATCTGTTGAATCCCAACATTGCAAGGTTGCAAGATGCCTGTACACCCTCCTGGCACGTATTGTAGGATGATTGAAGGATAATGTGTTTTCAACCATGACCTGAACTTTTCTGACCGATGTACTGACCATACGTTGATTTGCCAGATTGCCTTTTGTGATGAAGGAAGCCCTAGCACATGCTTCTCAGCTTCGAAGTATGGTGCAATAATATTGTCTACAAGCAATTGCATCGTCTCTTGTGTGGACCAGTATGTATCCATTTTTGAGCATTCAAAGCAGAATCCATGACTAATGCATTCGTCATAGCATGCCACTGCAGACTGCGCACATGATCTTGATGTTGCTCCTTTATAAATCAATTGTAGTGGCAACAATCTCCCAGAACATGAGACCAAGAGGACTGCAGTGAATGCTCGCTTTTCATCTTCACCGATTATTGCCACCTGTTTGGCCCCTTGCTTTGTCCAGGTAAGGTTCACGCCTTGCGCATACACAATCTGTGTCTGGTCTGTGTTGACGTACAACATGGCAGGGACATCTTCCTCCTTCACTGCATATGCCATTCAAAGGATGGCCTTTTCACAGATGCCTTCCCAATCTTCTGGGAGCTTTTGAGCTTTTGAGTAGCCTTCCGCTCTGACCAGCCCATCGTGTTGCATAGCCACACTCACAGGAAGGTGTTGGAGCACTGAAACGATGTCCCGTCAGAAGCTTTGATGTTAAAGATTTTTGGCACCATGTTCATCAATATTGCTATAATGATTCCTCTTATCGTCACCAAGGTGAGTGGCACAGACCCATTCCACAATGCATCTAACCAATCCATGATTGCCTTTTCTACAGTGGGGAAGTGTTAGAACTGGGTCCGCTCACTCTGCTATAGCTCTGGAACGTCGGAGCTAAGAGGTCAGATGGATTTGGGACTTTGGCTTCAGTGACTCAAGCGGAGTGCTGCGCCCGTGCTGCTCACAATGTTAGTCACGGATTTGTGGAGAGGACAACAGAGGGGAGGACAGGGGAGACTCGAAGTGGACTGAGTTGCAGAGTGTGGATATCTAGTCGATAATCAGACTGAGAAGTACAGAGGTCGTATCTACAACTATATATACGGAGTGCGGACATCGCATTAGTAACTGAGTACAGCTATGAGTAAGTCGGAAAGAAACATAACTGGAAAGCAGAGAATGGAGTCAGGGACATACATAGCCGGAGCTATGCGGCATAGGCAAGCACAGGTGTGAAGGGATCTAAGAGGTGAGACTAAGACTAAAGAGATTACAAGGGTGAACATAAACAGAAAGGGAACTGAGACGGATGGTGGAGTGAAACTCTGAAGGCGTGGTGTTGTGTCTAATGTGAGATCACGGCAGAATTCGTGAGCTCTTGGTGTCGGAGTGTGTTGGAAACGTGGCAGAACGGACTTGGGATTCGAATGCCGGGTGAGGACCATATAAGTGGGCGGAGTTCTGTGAGTGCTCTTGACTTCAAACCACTATCATGTCCAGACTCAATGACATCAAGGATTGGGACGACACCTGGCTCGCGGAGCAAGATGACAACGACAAGGACTTGATCAATGTGAAGGTGGTGGAGCAGCAGTGGCAAAGGCTGGTGAGGAGGAAGGAGGAGCGCAAGCGGGCGGAAGAGGAAGCGCAAAGGAAGGCAGAGGAAGCAGAGGCGCAGCGAAAGGCCGAAGCAGAGGTGGAGGCAGCGGTGAAACAGGTAAGCGTTTCACCGGAGTGTCGGATTGCACTGATGGATGGTAGGCAGAGGAGGAGGCGCGCCAAAGGGCTGAAGCAGAAGCAGAAGCGCGCCGCTTGGCGGAAGAGCAGGCGGAGTCACGCTGCAAGGCTTGGGAGGAGTTGGAAATGGGTGCTAGATCAATTAAGGCAAGGAGGGATGTGGAGCAGCTGAGAGCAGAGATGGCAGAGAGTGCGGTGGAGGCTATGGGGAAGAAAAATGCAAGTGGAGATGAACAGTCTGCAGAGCGGAGCTGACCATTCATAGGTGGAGGGGATTTGTGCACAGCAGGCGGAGAGCGCCGAAAAGGGCGAGGCCTGTATCCGCTGCACTCAGCGGGGTCTGGAGTGCGTAGCAGGAGGGGGTAAGTCGACTGCCTGTCTTGCCTGTCAACAGGTCAAGAAGACGTGTCGGAAGGTGGGGGCGGAGGAAGCTCTGAAAAGGCAATGGAGGAGGGCAGAGGCAGAGGACGACCAGGAAGCGGAGAGGCCAAGGAAAAAGGCCAAGTCGTGGGAGATGGAGGTTGAGTCGGAGGACGAGGCGGAGGGTTTTAAGATGGGGTGCGGAGGTGGTTGCGGGGTTGCGAGGGAGGTGGCGGAGGCACTGCAGAAGCTCACCATGGAAATAGTGGCTCATAACCACATTATTACGCGGTTGGCAACCTCCGTGGAGAGACTGGTGGGTGCAACAGTGGACTTCATCTTTCATGACGCGGTCGAGTCTGATGTTGTGGAGGAGAATGTGGCGGATGCGGGAGGAGAGATGGCAGAGATGGCAGAGATGGCAGAGAGTGGGTCGGGTAGTACAGACGCGAAGGGGAGTGAGGACATAGAGCCCTGGGAGTAGGGGATTAGTAGCTAGAAATCGTCTGTTCAAAGAATGAAATAGCCGTGAACTGGTCAGGCGTGGATTGGCAGAGTGGACCAAGGAAGGTCAGCAGGGTGGGTGGAAACGGGAAGAAAGTGGCGGAGTCAACCAATGAAGGTTGGCGAAGTGTGGAGATGAGAGAGGGCGTGGGGCGACACGAGCTCAAGTACTAAATGAGTGCTGCAAGCGGAGACCCTATCCCCCTCTTAGGGAGACAACCAAGGTGTTGAGCCAGGGAAGCGGAGAGAATGGGCGGAGCGGTAGTGGAGGAAAACATGGTGAAGTGAAGGGGCAGAAGCAGCCAGAGGACAAAGGCCAGAGGCCGCAGAGAGCTCAAGTGGTGCTGGCAAGGGCACAAGAGTGGATGGGCGAAGGCACTACTCCCTACCCAGTCGCTCAACAGAGTGCAGCGGGGGAGATAGTTGTACCCGGAATCAAAAAAACGGGGCTTCCAGCGGAGAGACAGCGAACTGTCACAGAGTGATTACCAGTTGGCGTGGGTGTGGTGGAGGGGCAGAGAGGAGGCAGAGAAGGGCATAAAACAAAAAGGAGGTCGGAGAGGAGTGGGGCGGGGCCCACGAGGACAGAGGGCCAGGTGGGGTCTGGACCGAGCATGTAGGACGCATGGGGTGCAAGGCAGATTTGGTGGAGATCCACAAGGGGAGCAAAGAGGGTGTGGAAGGCGATCCCAACTCTTGTCTCTGCATTTGTATCACCAAAATGGCCAAATACCGAAAACAGAACACAACCCAGGCCAAGGGAACTGCCGTGTATGAAGAAGGGACGTGGCGCGTGCGGTTCACTGAAGACGAACCTGCTAGCCAGCGGCGCTAGATGGGGGAGCACACGGAGGAGAGGTGGCAGAGGACAGAGGAACGCATGCGCAGGATGGCAGCACGCATGGCGGAGTGGAGGAGGACAATGGCGGAACGTGAGGTGAGCAAGAGTTCTATTCACTGGAGTGTGGATGACAGAATGAGGTAGGTGGACCGACAGCCAAGGGACGTATGGGTGTATGCGGACACTGAGCTGACAGCTCAGCAGTGCATCAGGTGTGCAAGGGTGGGCCTGATGTGCCGCATACCGAAGGGGGGTCGGACCAAGGTGTGGAGCTGGAGTCAGCACCGGGGGTGCGAGTTCCAGGCAGATGGGGATGGGGTGGAGGCCATTGCGAGGACGGAGGGTGTGGAGTGACGAAGGGGTGTCAGAGGGTGGGTCGTAGGGACAGGACTGTAGAGTAATGATAGAAAAGCAGCAAAAAACGACCGGGGTGCGGAGGGTTCAGACACAAGTGGACTTGGGACAGTCCCGCGTGGTGTGACCGTCAAGGCCACAGTAGAAACAGAGATGGAGGGTGAAACGCCGTTGGTGTTCGGCGGCGGAGAGTCGTCCGTCGGGACCAAGCACAGATGCAAGGTCAGGTGGGGGGGACTCGGGGTCATGGGGCGGAGTGGGGTCGGATGCCTGAGACACAGAGTCAGAGGTGGCGTCATTGGAGTCATGAGGGTCATGAGGGTCAGAGAGGTCAGAAGGTGCGGAGTCAGGGGAATCAAGAAGCTCAGAGTGGTGCGCGGAGGTGTCAGAGGATTTGGAGGCAAACGCAGGGTTGGACAGTGATGCAGTGGAGGAGTTTGACGAAGAAGGGGGGTACACAGATGTTGCGACCCACAAGGTGGGGGTGGCTGCCCTTCGATCTCATTCGGTCTGGCGCTCCCAGTATCATGCGTCAATATCTTGCACAAGGAGGCAGAGACCAGAGAGTGTGGTGGGTTTGCCGACACATGAAATCTCATCTTTGATGTGGTCCGGAAGTCCACTGTAGAAGGTGGAGTGGAGGGCTCCATCCCCATAACTGCCGACTTGAGAAGCTCAGTCTGGAACGCCGCTTTCACCTTGTCCTTGTCCAGATCAGTCAAGAGGGCGAGGGAAGAGGTGAAGTGGGTGAATTCCAGTCCAAGAGCGCACATCATAGCCATACAAGTGAGTTCGGCATCAGAGTGAAGGATGAGGGGCGCAGTTCCTGGATTTTGACCATGGCATGCTCGACTCGAGCACTGAGCGCTAGTAGGGACTCCTCTGGCCGCTTCCTGATGGAGAAAAACCCCTCATAGGCCACAAAGCGAGTGCTGGCCTTCTGTTGGACAAAGAGGGTGGCCAGCGTGGTCCAAGCAGCGGTAGGATTGTCCTGCAATGCACGGATATGAACTCGTTGGTCTGGCATCAAACCCAACATCAACTCCCCAGCTGCTTTGTCCTGCTTCACATCCCAGGCTTCCTGCTCCATATCCCCAGTACTAGGCCGCTTTTCCTTGCCATCAACAAGGCGCCAGAGGCCTTTGGAGTGTAGGAGAGCCTTCATTTCTTCGCTCCAGGTCGAGTAGTTGTTGCCATTGAGAGGCTGAATGCGATGGGGATGTTGTTCAGAGGTCAGAGTGGGTGAATGGATGGAGAAGGGTAAAAATGTGCGAGATGGAGTGGATGCAAGAAGTGGATGAGGCGGAGTCGGAAGTAGCGAAAATGAGTCACCTAAGAGGCGAGTTGGGAAGTGGTTTGAAGCGGTATATAGCACAGTACAAAGCGCAGGGCTCATAACCTGTTAGACAGCTGAATCAAGGGAGCTGGAGTTGATGTAAGAGACTGGAATTGAGTGCTACAGAGCAGTAAGGACATATCTGGAGTCCGATGTAAGAGACTGAAAAGCTGTTACATTGGACTCTCAAGTTCTATACTACTCAACAACAACAACTATACATATCAATAAGGTCAGCCACAATGTGGCTAAAGTGGAAAGCTGACACATAGCAATGCCATGGTGCGCAATCATCAGGCACACAACAGGCTATGCCTTGCTTCTTGTTTCACTTGTCCCCTTCAGATGCCCAAAGAGTGAAGGTTTTAGCCAAAGTGTCATATATCCAATGAGAACCCTCATGGAGCCTCGCGTAGCCCTCTCTCGTTTGTAGATGAGTTCATCAGTCTTCTTGTTGTCCATACAGCCCACACTACCAGCAAGGTATTTACATTACTATTCACTGGCCACTGGCCATCAATCAGGAGCCACACTTTTTTTTTCATTCCAGAAGGAATATGACTAGCAGCTCGCTACCAAGCTAGCTAGTGTAGGTATTGGACAATGTTGTCATCTATAGCATCCAGCATACAAAGACAGCCTTGGTCTGTATCCCTCACTCGTTCACACACTGCACGCTTGACACCAATCACCAATTATCAACTCGAGTAGTAGTACATTACAAGTGGACTGCTACTGCTTACCAATGTGAGAAGACACCCACCAACTTCCCTCATATTACAAGATAGAATCGGCCATTACTAGTACCTGTTTCACTTGGTTGAACAAAGACAAATCCATTTCACTGGCAGAGTTCGTGCCCACTAGGCACAGTAATGTTGATACCGCCAGGGTGGACCAAGAAGTGGGGGGCTGATTGTGCATACAATCAGTTTCAATAACAAAAGTGAGTGGAACAGGAACACTGCCGGGGAACTCTGTCACCAAACCCATAAGTTGCATAAAGCTGTATCACAGCAACAAGCAGGTCTGCATGCTGAGGTGATATAGTGGCACACTGAATATCTGCAAGCAGAGCTATGACATAGAAGGTCAGATTTATGGGGGTGAGAGAGTGATCTATAACTCACAACCAATCATGATAGGTGGTGAACGTGGTGGGATACTTGTAGCATTGCTAGAGGTCGTCACGTCAAAGAGCGACTTGGATGGTATTTCATGGTGGCTATATAATTTATGGCAGGTATGGGTATTCACAGGTATCCGCAGGTATCCATGCCTCTGACTTCTGTTCTTACGAAGTCTGGGTGTACCGGCAGTTGCTGGTTCAGTTGTGAATCACATTTACTTTGTTTACTACATCCACTCTACCTAACAGTGAGTAATTAGTGGACCTTCTCCGAGTTGTTGCCTGTCTAGCGAGGTCTTCCTCAATCCACACTTTATGAACACACAGACACTTTCACTTCTTCCCTTTCAAAGGCTAAGATCGACTCGATTCCCTTTTCCCAGTTTATCGCCACCCTTAACAATGAGCCTGTTGTTCCTCCCCCACTGGTAGGCAAAAACATGTGTTGAGGGACCTGTGAGCCTTTGATTTCTTCCAACTTGCATGCTCCCTCATAATCAATTTTTGCTTCAGCCCAGGATTCCATCTTTGCATCGGCGAAGACATCGAACTGAGCGGTGGCCCTCTGCTTGATTCAGACTTCTACTACAGCATCTAACAACACACTGACACATTGGATGTGATCGCACTGCACTTAAATGTGAGGAAAGATGCACTTTTCCTGGCTGAAGACGTGAGTAGGTGACAGTATGCACCAGGGATCACCGTCCTACGTCTTTCCTCCAGCATTATCTCCAGACTCGTCACTGATCACCACTGTGCAACACTCACAAAGTAGATGTGACAGAAAATATTTCATCATCATCCCTGAAGTCTCTCAAGTTGTGTGCAAAGTGCAACATGGACCATGCCAAAGATGATGCTCCCCTAACAAAGATGTTCAAATGCTCGAAAGCCAAGAATGCCAATGAAGAGGAGTGGACTTGAAGGGGAGTTCCAAACCCACCACGACGACTTGCGGCATTTACGGGCAGGGATTTACGCGCGCGGGACTTGGTCCACCACCTTCAGAACTTTACGAACCATCCCAAAATGTGTCAGACATGGCCCTCTCCATATAAGAGGCTCTGTTCGCATTAGCAAAAAACACCACCTTCATAGAAGTATTAGCTAGTTGGTAAAGATTGAAGCCTCTCATTGAGTGTATAAAGTCATTTGTTAGCTGCCCAACCTGTGTGTAGTACAGGTCATGGCACGGGTACTATGATACAGTGTTAGTCACCTGACCTGTGGTGTTACCCAAGAACAACCCTAATGTCATTTCCATTGTTATCATTATGCAATGACTTGGGATTTGGGTCAATAACAGAGGCTCCACAGGAACACACTGCAACAGGACCCCATCATGACTGAGGACACTATGGCCACTGCTGCAAGCGGCATTGATGGAAACCCCACGCTAATGGGCAGCAGTGAGTTTCTAGGCCTTTCTCTGTCAGACTCATAGCTTGAATCTGTGCATGGCACACACAGGGTATCCCATTTCAGTCCCACTTGCAAAGTTGAAACTCAAGTCTGCACAAGATCTCAGAGTTCACCACAAAAATGGTGTATGGAGTACATTCGGTAACATTGCGACTCTGTGGGTGTGAGACTGCAGAGACTCCAGTTCAACAGCTCCTTCGGTACTGCCTATTTCCTGCAAGTACTAATAAACCTTGCACAGCAGCTACATTCAGTGTTCTCAAAGAATTCCATATCCTCTCACTTGAATTCAAAGTATCTGCCCATCATTTTTACAATTCACTTGCCTGACACAGCAGCAATGTCAACCTATCTCCACCCAAGGTAAATAGTACTTGAATCAATAACTGTGATTAACACCCTTTTATGTCAGGATCGTTACGAGCAGTTTCTGTGGATGGCTCACGAGTGGCACCATCTGAAGATGTTGAAGTGAACTGGGTGATGTCATGATTCCAGGGGGGTCATTGCCACAAAGGAGGGAGAGTGCACTGTTATCTGTCCAGCTTGCCCTTAGCCAGGGATCAACCTCCCGAGCGATTGGAACAAAACCCTGAAGGATAAAGAGTAAGTCAATTGTTTTAATTGAATTGTGATTGATTCCTAACCCTTTGAAGATGGTTATATGCATTATTTATTGCCATTGATGCTAACTTCTGGCTAAAGCGGAGGGCGGTATCCCAGAATGCCACTGACATAAGCCTCAGCAGGGGTTGGTCCTACTTCATTGAAGAACTATTATATAAACTCTATCTACAGGATCACTCGCAAACCCACCAGGAGGTATAACACCATCTCTAAGAGAGCACCTTGCTGATGTATTGTGTAGAAAAGTCTCTGTGCCAGCCATGATGCTGTCAATGGTGCAGATTCAAAATCTTCAAAAGGGTTAAAAGCAACCAGTGTCGGCAGTGTCTGCTGTGCATGACATGAAATGAAACTTCCTGAAGTGGTAGGTGATCTCCAAAAGGGGGAATGGTACATGTTTACCTATATGGTACATATTTTGGTTCACTTCTGGTGATCTCACATTCAGATACATCAACATGGATTATATTTTTTTTCGTTGATCAAGGATAGCCCTCTCAAGCATTTCAACATCTTCTACAACATCACCTGTCAATGGACCCGCCATCTGTGGGAATGTATGGATACCCTCCTGCACTCCATGCATTTTCCACATCAGGATAGGAATTTTTCGTTTTTTATCCCTAAATTTCACCTTTCAGCTCATATCACTGAATGCCAGTGGAAGTATTCTTTCAATTTTATCAAGGGAGTTGGTTGAACTGATGGCGAGGCACCGGAACATGGCTGGTTGATGCTCAATGCAGCTGCATCCAGTACAAAGGAAATGGGTCCTGGTCACCGACGTAACACCCTCGATGACCTCATCAGTGATAGTAACTGGAAGAAGCTTATCAGCTTGGGTAAGTATTTGCACTGACATGACAACTATTGCTGTAGAGCTCAGGATTGCTCTAGGATGATATCCATGCAATTGGCCACTTTCCAGGCCTTCTGTGATGACACCTAGTCCAACCCCAACCACCTGATGATGTCTCAGGCCAAAAGACCGACAGTCTGGACTGCTTTCAGCCCTATTGCAAGTGGACCGACATTCTTGGCCCAAAGTCTGCATGACCAACACATTTTCCCGTGGTCCAGACCATGTGTCAGCCCATTCTACAGTCCTTAGACCGGTTCCTTTCACTTCGGACCACCCTATTTAGGTCTCTCCTATCTCTGACAGTGTGTAGCTACAAGGCCTGATGCTGTTTTGGGCCTACTTAATGACTTCACATGTATTTACATATGTATCTTCTAGTACCTGCCTTTTCCTACCATCTACCTGCACTTTTACCACCTGTCAGACCACCTGAAAACCCTTCCAAACACCTGAAGATCTTCCTACCGACCTCCTCTACCCTTTCCCAGCCTCTCCTCAACCTCCTCAACCGAGTCCGCACTTCGGGCTTTTGGACTCCGCTTTCCTGCGCCTTCAAACCAAGTGTCGGTCCATCCTCAAGGCTTCAAGACATCAGCATTCGCTCTCAGACCCCCTTTGGGTCAAGCCTATCGCACCCAAGACCCCTACCATTGGTCCCCTGTGTATGAGCATAGAGAGGATCACTGTTTTACATCACTCACATTACTATGTGACATAGGCCGGTCCCTCCTTTTCAAGCTAAAAGATGCTGTATCTGAATGAAAAAGATCTTCACGAATTCGAAGCATCACTTGCAGGACATTACAAAGAGCAACTTGCAAAATGGAAAGAAGATGTCGAGGCTTGGGAGTCTGACATGTCAAAACCAAATCCATTCGAGATCAAGTCTCATTGTATGTAGTTTCAATGTGTTATCGTCATCCTATTTTATGCTAATTTACAACCCTCACCCCAGTTATCACCCAGGCCAGCATATGCCTACAGCTTGCCAAAGATGATGCTAAGTCTATCACCAGGTTGAGCAGTCCCCCAATTCACCCTGATATATCTCCAAGTGTCCTCATCAGCACTGGGATTGACCTTGAGGATCAACAGTAAGTCATTCCATATGCTATCCCTCTGTATGGAACCTAATAGATCTCGTAAGATGACATCTTTACTTTGATCTCAAGTTTGGTCTGCATGCGACAGATTAACAGAAGACAAGACTTATGCACTGGAGCAATGTGTTAATGTGGCACATAGAATCTTGGAGCTCTGTTCAGGTATTATACATGCCATGTGTCACTTCTTTACGGGCCAAGAATTCTCAGGCCAGAAGAAACCAACCAGAAAGCTTTCCTCTACTCCTGCCTTCAGCGATCCTATGCCAGGTGCCATGTGACGCTAATCTCCAGCAGATTGAATGGGAACTCTATATAGGTCAAGCCTATGATGCCCTTGAAGAACTTCACCAGGGTTTATGTTCACATTCATATATGGAACGCTTCAAGGATAGATTCTTGTGAGGTCAAGGTGCCAATACTTGTGCCAGAAACTTCCTGAAGGCCATGGATGCAAAGGTAGAGTTGAGTGCTGCTGATTATCATGCTGCATATGGTTGGAACACTAATCTGCAGCCACTAGAGGCTGGTGACATACATCCTATGACAGCAGGTACAGAAGACCGCTTGACTGAAGGACACCATTATCTATCCTAGATCTGGTTACTAGGTGGCTACATCAGCAAACCAGCCTCCCTAGCTAGCCGAGGTGACAGCATGACAGTATGGTCTATGCAATATCCAATCTGTCCCATTCTGGGACAGTATGTCATAGCCTGTTGACACCGGACTTTTTATCAACTAAACTCAGCAATGCCAAGCCTCCATCAGCAAACCCTTTAATCACTGTGCAGTGCTGTGCAGCCTTTTACAGGCTGTTACAGTTCTCACAGTGTCACAGATAAGTCCCCCTCTGCCCAGGCCTGTCATAGGCCTGTGCAGTCACGGTCACACACCGCGCGTACAGGGCTACAGTGCTACAGCGTGACATATGCGGTCCCATGCATAGGTTTTTTTTTCTCATCCTTCGGATCACACCTCGAATAGATCAAATATATATATATTGTACATTACATACATTTGAATATAACTACTAACTTACCATGCTCAGGTGAGCTCACCTGCCACAGCGTCACGTTGTGTCGTTGTCACTGTCCTGCCATCTTGGCAGCCAAATCCGACACATGGGGAGTGACCAGCGAGCATTTGGGCTTGTGGGGACATGGTGAGGGTGATGGCGAGCATTTGAGCTTGCAGCAGCACAGTGGGGGACGACCTGCGGGTGTTTGGGCTCACAGGGACATGGTGAGGGCGACAACAAGCGTTTGGGCTCATAAGGACATGGTGAGAGCAATGGCAAGCATTTAAAAACATGGTGTGAGAGCATCTGGGCTCACAGGGACACAGTGAGGGTGACGGCAAGCATTTGAGCTCGCAGAAACACAGTGGGGGATGACCAGCGAGTGTTTGGGCTCGCAGGGACATGGTGAGGGTGACAGTGAGCCTTTATGCTCATAAGAACGTGGTTTGGGCAACCAGGGAGCCATTGGGCTCATAAAGACACAGTGGGAGTGGCCGGTGAGCGTTCAGGTTCAGAGACGTGGTGAGGGTGACGGTGAGTGATTGCACTCATAAGGACCGGGCAACTGGCGTGCGTTGAGGTGGTGGTGGCACAACGTCAACCAACATGTGAGTTGCGACGTGTGACAGACTAAAAAAAATGCTACACTTCATTAGGATCAATCTAATACTCACCTGTATTTGCCTGCGGCACTGTAGCCATGCCACCTGTAATTACTGTAACTGCCAGGTGCCTGTGGCACCCATCTTGTAAAATGCTGTAAGAATGCTGTAAGTCTGTGATACACCTGTGACAACTGTGCGAAAAGAAAGGGTTTGCTGATGTCTGTCACAGTTTGGGTCACCACTATCCCTGGCTGTCACAGATTGTATCCAGTCAATGATTATGAATGTTATACATACGGTGATTCGTCTGCTCAGCGGAGTCCTTCATTGTGGCACAGCAGAGGATGGGGCTAAAAATTACATAGATACATATGTACCAGTCCACTAGTGTTAGATGTGTCAAATGATATAATCTAGGTAAGATCCACATCAATTGAAGGATGAAATGACAGCTATGAGTCTGCGATACACCAGTGTCAACTGTGCTGTATGAGAGCCTGGGTTCTGAGACATACCAGATACAAACTGCAAATTGGAATTACTCTCCATCATCGCATACTCAGATGCAGCAGTGTGTCCACTTCTCTGAATCACCAAACGAACCTGTCCAATAAAGCGATACGCGGCATGTCAATCGACCTGTGCCCTTTCCAATACCAAACGATTGTACTGGAGGACCATGACAAAGAGTCAACAAGCAACACAACAAGGTTGAATAATGTTGGATTGAAAACCAATAGCAGTGCAGCAAATGACTCTGCCAGTGAAGACAATGCTGACGTGCGATCGACTATTGGCACTGTGGACCCCGAAAAGTCATCAGACACTGAACTAGGTAACCTGGATAGTCAATTGTCAGCACATATGCAACTTACAACTATTTAGAATGCATGATGAAGAACTGGTCATCCTCCATCTATGCATTTTTTAACCTGTACCTGAAATTGCATACATTGATGGACGGCAGTGCCACATTTTCAAGTGCCTTGGGAAGGGCTGCCAAAAGTCTATGCGCCGGTTTCTTGACAAAGGAGATAAGGTGTCGACTGGTAACATGCGAAAACATGCAAAGACTTGTCATGGCTGGGGCGAAGATGTCTTCAACACCATCCACAAGGCATCTAGCCTTGACAGTGCATGGAATGCTATAAAAACATATCAATCCAATGGCACAATTGAATCAGCACTAGCAATAAAAGGAAAGATATCTTACTCAAACCAGCGGCACACGAAGGCTGAGACAAGGTAAGTGGCACCATTTTGGCTCAGTGCACACATAGTGACATGGTTGCATAGAGTTGAGATCGTTTGTTGGGTTGTCGAGAACCTGCGTCCATTTGACATCGTTAAGGATCATGCATTTCGATGTTTAATGAAGACTGGATGACCTGAATACTACTTACCACATCTGAGTACAGTATCCCAAGATATTAAAGTCATTTTCAGACATGCATGAAATCGCATCGCTAAAATGCTGCAGGTGAGCATACATATTGCACAAATGCAGCTACCATATCTACTTACTAGGAACATGACGGCAAATTGAGTTTCGCGACAGACACATGGACCTCTCCCAACCATAAGGCCCTTGCTGTGTTCACAGTTCACATGGCCATAGATGGAAAGGTCCGATCATATATTCTTGACGTTGTTGAGGTAGCAAAGGTGAGTGGTAGGCAAATGTACTTTATCTTACTGAGATCGTGTTGATATCAGTCTCATACAGGCAAAATTCTTGCAGAGACATTCGCGAATGTCCTTGATGAGTTTGGAATTTCAGATAAGGTCTGTTGAGAATATCAGACATCAAATATACCTGATAGAGTTAAACAGATACTGGCAGTGACAGGAGACAATGCAACGTTGAATGACACCATGACAGAACACTTGGGTGACCTTGTAGCACATTTCGGCGGCAACACAAGTCGTGTACAATGTGTCCTACACATCACTAATTTAGTGGCTCGGAGTCTTCTGAAACCATTCGACACACCAAAGAAAAGGAAAGCAAATACTGATTTTGAAATGGAGACTGGTCTCCAGGGCTCGGACAATGATGATGAACCCGAGATCACAAATGATGAATACAAGGAAGACAACCTCGAGGGGTGGGTTGACGAGGTTGAGATGTTGACGGATAGCGAACGTCTTGTGCTTGCAGAGCATATATGACCACTGAAAACAATCCTCGTTAGAGTAAGTGACGAGCCCTGAAAAAACTAGAAGTACCACTGAGTACTATCCACACAGGTACACAAGCTGGCTTTCAAGATAATTCATTCTATGACTATCTTGCTCCCGGCACGGAAGGTCACTGTCGAGGAGTTCCAGTTGCCCTTTAAGATGATACCGTGCGATGTAACAATTCGCTGGAATTCGACTTTCGATATGGCTGATTTTGTGCTTGAATACCGCAGACCAATTGATGCCATCACTGACAAGCAAAAGCTTGGGCTTACCGCCTGTAGTCTTGACAAACATGAATGGGAACTACTGGGACAGTTGAGAGACACACTGAAGGTGCATGTTCGTCAACCAACCACTGTGTGACTGTCACATGTCACTGTAATAGATCCTCAAGGACGCCACACTGTTCTTTTCCAGAGGTACTTCAAATCTTGCCATGGTACGCAGTTGAACTCAACCACATACTTGTTGATGTGTTGCTCATGAGACATGGACAGAGAATGGAGCTCGTATTCTACGTCACCAGTGGGGTCATGAGGGCCGAAATTCGTGCGGAGTTCAAGCACGAACTCGGGGTAGCTGTCCATCCAGAGTGGACGAACTGCGGAGCTCTCGAGGAGGTTGGGTTCGAACCATTCCAAGGCCATACCAGAAAGGTAGGACTGTGCGAATGTGACTTTAGCACGATCAGTCCTAAAGGCCCTTGGGTGGTCCTGAAAAGCTAGCTCACACTGGACCAGGAAGGTGCAGAGCTTGTGGGGTCAGATCCATCAAACTGATCCGGGGTGCGGACCTTGGTTCTCAGGGCGGAAGGAGAGCTGGATGTCATGCGGCTGGCAGATCTAGCCAATCGTGCGACTGCACGTGAAAGGGAGGTGAGGGCATCACGGTCTTTGTTTTCGGAGTCTGAGGAACTGGAGTCTGGATCGTCAGAGTTGTTGTGCGGAGGTTGGTCCCGCGCTGCGCAGCGCAGACCAGATGGTGTGGAGGTGCAGGGACTCCTACCTGGGAGTCATGTCCGCATTGGCGGAGTGCGTGGATGGGGCGCCTGTGAAGCGGAGCTGGGGCTACGACATGCGGAGAACCCATAGAATTGGTCTTTGACCGGGGTTCGTTGACAATGACTAGCGAAGATGCTGAGGGGTGCGTGACGGTCGGATGCAGAGGGGAACATGACAGAATACCACTTGTGTCAAGTCTGAGAGTGATGAACTTGAAGGATGAGTGTGAGTCAGCAAGTGGGAGTCTGATTATACTGTTAGAACTGGGTCCGCTCACTCCACTATAGCTCCGGAACGTCAGAGCTAAGAGGTCAGATGGGTTTGGGACTTTGGCTTCAGCGACTCAAGTGGAGTGCTGTGCCCTTGCTGCTCACAATGTTAGTCCTGGATTTGCGGAGAGGACAACAGAGGGGAGGACAGGGGAGACTTGAAGTGGACTGAGTTGCGGAGTGAGGATAATAGGCGAGCACAGGTGCGGAGGGATCTAAGAGGCGAGACTAAGACTAAAGAGATTACAAGGGTGAACATAAACGGAAAGGGAACTGAGACAGATGGCGGAGTGAAACTCTGAAGGCACGGCGTTGTGTCTAACGCGAGATCGCGGCAGAGTTCGTGAGTTCTTGGTGTCGGAGTGTGTCAGAAACATGGCAGAGCAGACTTGGGATACAGCATATGACAGGAAGCTTGTCTGTTATGTAACATACAATTTTCGAGTTGTCATATGCCATATCCCAAGTCCGCTCCACCATGTTTCTGACACACTCCGACACCAAGAACTCACGTTAGACACAACGCCGTGCCTTCAGAGTTTCACTCCGCCATCTGTCTCAGTTCCCTTTCCGTTTATGTTCACCCTTGTAATCTCTTTAGTCTTAGTCTCGCCTCTTAGATCCCTCCACACCTGTGCTCGCCTATGCCGCACAGCTCCAGCTATGTATGTCCCCGACTCCATTCTCCGCCCTCCGGTTATCTTCATTCCCGTCTTACTCATAGCTATAC
>JBBPMC010000240.1:298-30059 GCA_038090115.1 Strobilomyces echinocephalus | reverse complement strand
CATCAAGAACTTTGCTGACGGATTCGTCGCCCTTGGGGCCAAATATACCCCGTCCGATGGTTCACTCGCAGAGCAGTACAGCAAGAGCAACGGCGCGCCCCTCAGCGCCGTCCACCTCACTTGGAGCAGTAAGTTGCGTTCTTGTTCCGTTCAGGACGATTGACGACCCGTTGCTAGCGACGGTCAATCTTCCCGCAAACACTGCGATCCAGTACAAATATGTCAGGATCTACAACGGCCAGGTGACGTGGGAGTCGGATCCCAACAATGAATTCACGATGGGGGAATCTGGTGCCCAAACCTTGAACGACGTGTGGCGCTGAGCGTCCCTATGAGCATGCAAGATCCGTCGGGAGAGTAAATAGTTTTGTTGAAATGTACAAGGGAAGTTTATCCCGGATATCAAATAAATAGTCTATGAGAAAAACTAAGGGGCTTGAATCGTGAACATGGCTCGTCAGCACCCTAATGCCCCTCTGAATCGAACACGGTCTGGTGTTCTTGTACCCGCATTTGTTGAATGATGCCTTCTGGGTAGTATGTTGCGTCGGGAACACTGGTCTCATCGAGACCCTCGGCGGCCTCGAGATCTCGTAGAGTCTGGAAGCCACCTCCGGCGGGGGAACCCGTCCACCAAGAATGTCCTTGGCTGGTACAGGAGACCCATAGAAATTACGGTTCGCGTCCTTGCGTTCGATAAGAACAGTCCCCCCGAGGGACACACCCACAAACAGCCCTGCTGATCGTCAGCGTTCCGCCCCTGGTTTGCAGGCTCAGGCACACCTTTGCTCTTTGAATACGAAAACATGCTCGCGGGGTGGGCCAAGCTCGCCTATATGCTCCCGCCGGTGCCGATGAGCCCCGCAGCAGCAGAGGCGTTGCCCCCGATGGTGACGTTTCCGCCGATGGAGAAGGCGCACACGGCGTCCTCTGAGTTGAGAACGATGACAAAATCGGTAATGTCTGTGCCGATCTGGAGGCCCCAGCCGAGACCCCCCGTCGCGATGCACGAGGGGGCGGACCAGGAGACGTCGGGGAGGCGGGCGAGGACGAGGCCGGACCCCGCCTTTCCGGAGAACATGAAGCCTGCTTTGAGGATCTGGAAGACGGCGAGACCTGGCTGGCGTGAGCACGTCAAGGAACACGAGAGATGGGGGGCGGCGTACCGCGGGAGTGCTGGAGGATGGCCTTTGGGATGGCGTTGAGGGCGGACTCGGGGTGGTTGGGGTCAGCTGGGGGACGGGTGAGCGGGGCGGGGTAGGACGGGAGACTCACAGCACTGACCGAGGAAACTGGCGAGGATCTTGGCGGCCATTTCGGCCTCGCCGGAGACTGAAACCCTGGACAGAATCACGCGAGCCGGATGTGATGTGGACGGACCCCTCCTTGACGAGGGTCGTCGCCTGCATCCCCGTGCGCTGGGCACCCTGCCTGAGCTTGTCAGTAATCAGACCCTGTGTGAACTTTGCACCGAACTTGAAATCAGCACAACGTTCTTGCGCCCGCAGGATCCCGATGGCTCATGATGCAGAACATTCGATGTCCAGTAACGTTCGCCGTGCAACCACATCGCCTGTTCTCTGCTTCACCTTGGTCTCATCCGACTGTTCAAGGTCCGACAATCCACAGGACGACGATGGATAAAATGGCAGCGTACGGTCTGGAAAAAGACTCGACGACTCTGACATGCGCACTACTACTCTCCCTTCGCTCAGCACGCTCGCCTTCTCTGCCTTCCTTGGCGTTTCTGTCCTCGTCGCCAGGAAGCACAAGAGCGTCGCCGATAAGACCGTCGCACAGATCGAGACGCCGAACCCGTTAGAATCTTCGTCCCGAACGTGCTCACGAGATGGCCGTGGCCACGCCAGATCAACCCAAACTACGCCGAGGTCAAGAAGGAAGCCAATGCGTGGGTGGCCAGCTTCCGGGCCTTCTTGCCGAAAGCCCAAGACGCTTTCGACCGCTGCGACTTCAGTGCGTGCTCAGCCGGCGTTTCTGCCTTCCCGTCCGTGGCCGCTGACGTGTTTCTTGGATAGATCTCCTCACGTGTTTGGCGTACCCTCTGGCGAGCAAAGGTAACGTCCCGACTAGTGTTCCAAAGTCCAGTTGCCGGACCGGCAAAAGACCGGCAACTGGACCGGACGGCAACCGATTGCAACCGAACCGCGGTTGCCGGTCCTGGCCAATTTTTGATTGGCTGCAGTCCGGTTGCCTCACTGGAGCGCAGGCGCTACAATGGTCGCCAACCGGTTGCAACCGGTCTTTTTGGCGACCGGTTCACTCAGGTGGGCAGCTTACACATATATTGTATTTATCTACATACATATGTAATTCTACAGTGGCACGAGGTCGTCATTGTGAGACGAGGGTGAGAGACGGACACGTCGTCGTCGTCACCGTTGTTGTCGTGAGACAAGGGCGAAAGTGAGGGCGCAGCGTCACCGGGATAGATGGGTAAGGGCGAGACGACAAGGACGGGGCGACGCGTCGTTGTCGTTGGTCGTCACTGACAGGGAGGTGTTGGCAAGGACGTCGTCATCGCAAGATGAGGGAGAGAGGCGGGAGTGGGCGAGGGCGAGGGCGAGACGACGAGGACAAGGACGAGGCGACGTGTTGTCGCCGTCGTCGGTCGTCGCTGAGGGAGAGGGGTGAGCGAAGGCGAGGGAGAGGGACGGGTGAGGGAGAGGGAGAGGGAGAGGGAGAGGGACGGGTGAGGGAGAGGGAGAGGGATGGAGGGAGAGGGCGAGGGATGGAGGGAGAGGGCGAGGGATGGAGGGAGAGGGCGAGGGCGAGACGATGGACGAGGCGTGCCGTCGCTGTCGTCGCTGTCGTCGCTGTCGTCGGTTGTTGTCACTGAGGGAGAGGGGTAGGGAAAGACGAGGGAGAGGGCAAGGGAGGGGCAAGGGAGAAGGAGAGGGTGGGGGAGAGAGGACGACGACGAGGCGACGGTTGTTGTCGCCGAGGGAGCAGGGTGGGCAAGGGAGAGGCCAAAGGTGAGAGGGCGACAGCGAGACGACAGACGACGGATGTCGTCAGCGAGGGAGCTGGGTCGGTGAGAGCGAGAACAAAGACGAGATGACGGACGATGACAAGGCGACATGTCATCACCGTCATCGGTCGTCGTCGCCAAGGGAGGGTGGGGAAAGATGGGGAGAGGGACAGGGACAGGTAGTGTTTTAAAGTCCAGTTGCCGGACCGGCAAAAGACCTTACTTCATTTTCTCTCACGATTACTTCGCTTCGCTTCAGTGGCATTCGCTGAAACTTGTAGAACATTCTACAAGTTTCCATGGACGCTGACGCGTCCCTTCCTTATCTATGACTCTTCCCTTATCTCTGACCAGCCCTAAAGACCTCCGGTCTATATAAACCCACGTACTCGCTCATGTATCCCTTAAGCTAGTTCTCCTCAAGTGTACTCCTAGTTCCTCGAATATATCTGCTAGCCTTACTCCTTGTTCCTTCGCTCGAGTCCTTGCCCTACTCTTGAGTGGGCACTTACTCTTGTCGTCGTTCCACCAAGTACCCCTTGAAAGTCTCTGCAGAGCATCCCTCTGTCGAACCCTTGACCCTACATCGTTATAATCAAAACGACTAGTCCTTATCCTTGTTCGCCATAGTCAGAGCGACTTGGAATCCTCATCCCTCGTATTCGGTCTGCTAGGACTATCGAGGCTACGCTTGACCTTACCCAAGGCCAAGCGTAACAGAGAGCATACGTGATTAAATTGCTGAAGAACAGCAGAGATGGTATTAACACAAGAGATGCTGAGGAACGCACATGACTTCAAGGAAGCAGCCAAAACCACCCTGTGAGGGACTGGAGCAGGAAAGCAGAATGCTTGCCATGGGAAAAGATATTGAAGTTCCTTCATTGGACAAGTTCACTGGCTATGGTGGATGAGAGGGATTGGTTTGCCTTTTTAAGGTATGTATGGCTTTCCTGCGTGTGAATCAAGGTGACACTGTGTAAGTGAGTTCAGGATTGCCTAACTAATGCTCATACCACCAAAGATGGCATCAATACCTAAACGAGCATATCATACTTGCAGACTCTTAGGGCAGACGTCAACACAGACAGCAGCAGCAGAACAAGCAGGAAGAATGTTGGACAGCTGAATAAAAAACAACATAATGAATCCTAATGACAAGTCTATAGTTCTGAGGTAAGTACATGGAATGTAGAGTTCTTTACATGCCAAATGCATGAAACACATCAACTCAAACATACTCTCAGAGTAAAATGGCCATGCATAGATTCTAAGCTCTATCAGTCATTGCACCTTGCAAGAGAAAAGAGATGCACAGAGATCAAGTAAGTTTGTGCGTTAACGAACTACATATAATACTAGTGTAGACTATCAGGCAAAGCATAGGGTCAAGAATGCTGGTGCCTGCATGAACACAGATCCACCCATGCAGTGCGATCACAACGGCGGCCGGCAGGCAGGGGCAGGTAATGATGAGGAGACTGTAAGGGGATCCATTATGGTGACAAGGGCAAAGAGATGCTGCTCCAGGGACTCCCTGAGCAATAAAGACAAGGTTACTGTCCTAGATTTTTCCTAGACAGTGAGAGTGAAGGCAGAGGAGGCCTTAATAAGCCAAGTCGAGGTGAGGAGAGCTAAAGCAACACTAGTATTGGTGTAACTCTAGGTAGGTCAAAGCTAAAGTACATGTGCCATCGAGGCAAGGTTTATATACTGAGAAAGAAAGGGCATGGACCAGGCCATGAAAGGAAACTAGAGGTATTGAATCATACAGCAAGTGCTGTGGACTGCGGAGGTCCAAGATAAGTGATAAGCATGGAATGTTGTAGAACATTCCAGTGGATACAAGCGGAGAATGAAACAGAGAAAGAAAGGACATACTCAGTGTACTTGGGTTGCCTAATACAGCATATAGTGTGAGGGAAACAGAGAGAGAAAGGAAAAGAATAGGGCGAATTGTAACAGTCCTGGACAATCTAGATACATTATCAGATGTGTCAGATGTGTGCAGTTGCAGAGTCTGCACCACAGTCACTATCTTCCTGGCTACTTTAGCCATTAGATGTAGTAGCTAATGAGGCTGGGTCAACTTTATTATCAAGCTCCATGGTAACCATGGTACCTAATGACTGTTGGCACCCCAACTTGACTTTCTGTTTCAGTCTAAAGTGAAGGATGGTCTCAGTATGCCTGTCAATGAAGCTTAGTCTGGTAAAGTGGCCAGGTTCGAGTTGTAAGACACACACAAAGAAAATTGCCATCCTCATTCATATCACCTAGCTCTTTTAGTCAGCTGTGTCTAAATTGGATCCATATTGCCATTGACATGGATTTGAACAAAACATCTGGACCATTCACTGGTAAACGCAGGTAAATCTACCCTAATAACTAAAAGTAGGGTTTTTGTTATTTTTTCATGTGTCCTATGAGGTCTGATGGTTGTTGTGAAGGGAGAATGGGAAGAACAGAAGATGATAGACCCAGAGCAGTGATGGAAGCGTAGACAAGGGAGCTGGTGAGAGGAGCACCAGGCCATGCAACAAATATGACCGTGTTCATGATTGCAGTGAACATTCACCTTGATGAGCAGCAACTACATCTTCTCCTTGATGCCAACTTTCACTCATGGCCTGCTCCTCAGCCAGTTGTCCATCCTCCTCATCCTTGCCCTCGCCCTCAAATATCTTTTCCTCATTCCACAATCCAAAACTCTAATTTTCCATCCCCTCACCAAACTCAACATTGTGTCATGGATATGTCCTCCACTGCCAGAAGATGTCCAAAATGACACAGAGTCGGCCAATTGGTTCAACTTCCTTGCCAGGTAGGTTTGTCCACATACCACACCATGCCATGGTCACAGTTCTATGAGCCTTGCACAGGTAGCTGACCTCTACCAGATAAAACTACAAAATGGACACAAAGGATCTGATGGAAACGAAGCAGCCCAAGTCTGAATAGAAGAGTATGCCAACCAAGTCCACCACTGTAGTTTCCTTGTGTGTTTTGTGTTCTCCTTGTCACTCTTCTTCCCAAACGATTCTATTCAGAATTGCATCACCACCCATGTCATGGACCTAGAAAACTTAGCTCCACTGCTGTTTAATGCCCATCTCATTGATGGCACAGGCAAGATAAGTGTTAGTGTTCTGCATCACAACCCATCAGGTGCTGATACATTCACTTCAGTCCGTCAAGTTTCACATGACCTACATTAACAGTATCTCAGTATCACTTTCCACTACCTATTTATTCAACTATCTGATATCGTTGTTTGCACAGCTTCCTGTTTCGCTCACAATATCTCTCAATCTGTTTGAGTCGTTGGTGAATTTGGGTTCATCTTGCCGGTATCTCTTCCCACTCATAGGATTTCTCAGGTGACTGTTACACCTTGTTAGAACTGGGTCCACTCACTTCACTATAGCTCTGGAATGTCGGAGCTAAGAGGTCAGATGGATTTGGGACTTTGACTTCAGCAACTCAAGCGGAGCACTGTGCCCTTGCTGCTCATGGTGTAAGTCCCGGATTTGCGGAAAGGATAACAGAGGGGAGGACAGGAGAGACTCAAAGTGGACTGAGTTATGGAGTGAGGATATCTAGTTGATAATCAGACTGGGAAGTACAGAGGTCATATCTACATCTTATATATGGAGTGTGGACATCGCATTAGTACAGCTATGAGTAAGACAGGAATGAAGATAACCAGAGGGCAGAGAATGGAGTTGGGATATACATAGCCAAAGCTGTGTGGTATAGGTGAGCACAGATGCGGAGGAATCTAAGAGGCAAGACTAAGACTAAAGGGATTACAAGGGTGAACATGGCGTCTAACACAAGATCGTGGCAGAGTTCGTGAGTTCTTGGTGTCAGAATGTGTCGGAACATGGCGGAGTGGACTTGGGACATGGCATATGACACACCTCCATCTCCCTTTTCATCTGAGCTTGCTCTAATGATATCTTTACCTTCAGAGTTTACCCTCAATTTGAAGACCACGTCTCTAATGGGTAGTCAAGCCATGCTGAAAGACATTCCAAAGCTGCACAAACTGATAGAGCATCAAGTCTGTAGAGTGCTCACTTTCAAAGGTACTTGGAAAGTACCTCTACCTGGTCTTGGGAATCTTGGGGACATTATGAAGGAGGAAGAGCAATGATATCTCTTGAACACTGTTTAGATATACACTACACACATAACTATACTATCCCGTTCTTCTGCTGAAGCCTAGCAATTGAACCATGATCAATCATGCATGATCACTGGGATGGGTTCGAGCCTCACACTGTACTGCTGGCCATGGGAACCATGACTGAGGATACTACATATAACTCAGCAAAATCATTTGAGCTCATCATCATGTTGTCAGCTTCATCAAACATCATTTTCGACAACATACATAAAGTCTATTGGCTTTTGGAGAGCAGATGCTCACAGACAGTGTCTATGATGCTTTGAAAATCCGTGAGAGGAACAGAGACATCATACTTGTATGGCTTCCCTTCCTTTTGCATGCACTCTGTCAAGCCTTCTCTCAGAGACCACAGTGAGGTAAATTGAATAGGAGACTGAGAGCATCCTGGTGGAAATGTGAGGCTGGTTGGCTGACATCAAACCTTCAAGTAAGCTGTTCAGTTTCTGTTGTCAGTGGAATCCATGTTCAGATGGCAGTTGGTCAATGCAGTTGTGTAAAGTCACCTTGAGATCATATTTATTGTTCCCACTGCTTGTCTCTACAAGGACAAAGCACTGTGAATCACTGACTTCATCTTTGAGGGCCATGTCATGGTTAATGTACTCGAAAGTGAACAAAATTTCGCCCAATTGCTGTTTCGCAATCTGGAAAAGTGGGAGGACATTCTTGAAGTGGGGCAAGGCCAAGAAATATTGTTGGAAGCTTGGGGTGCTGGTGGGGTGAGAATTGATACACCGGTTATTATACCAAGCGTCTCCTCAGCACCGATAAACAGCTGCTTGAGGTCATAGCCCGTGACGGGGGTGAGACAGCAGCAAATCGCTCAAAGGAGAACACACTGGTGTTGTCCTTGTGCAAAGTGGATAGCTGGTCAAGCACAGTGCCATCAGGAAGGATGACTTTGATGCCAAGTATGGTGCCGTGAAGGGAGCCGTAATGCAAAAGGTGGAGACCATCCACATTTGTAGATAGATTCCTGTTTATCTAACAGCTAGGGGAAAAGCAAGTTTGAGCAAGGGAAAGGAGAATACAGGGAGTACAGACCTTCCTTTTGTAATGATAAGGAGCAATGTAGTTGCTGAGAGATTCAAGGATGCATCCCGTGTCAGTGACCAGGATGCCTACAAGAGAAGGCAGGTTGGATTCTGCAGCAATTCTCAGCAACTTCAACTGATCCCACCACCTGACCATCCACTTCTGAAGGCTTGCATCATCTGCTCATCAGCTTGGCTTCACCTATTCCTGCCTTTCCTACTTCTCCAAGTCCATCATTCTACTGCCTTATTACATGATTTTTCAGTGCTGTGTTCAGTTCCTGCAGGTTGGATGATCAACCTTCACCCCTTATGCTCAGGAACATTAATATGGACTTCAAGAGGAATAGTCCGTATCAGTTAGCTTCACAGGTACTGCCTCTCAAACTAGAATATGTCAAACTTCCCAGAACCAAGGGATTTCTCTTGATTAAAGCTGTTGAGAGTCAAAAGAAAAGGTAGGTGAATTTGATATAAGTCCTCTCTTTCTAACCTTTGCCCAAGTTTCCTTGCCATTCTCTGTAGAGAGAATAGAGAGAAGGTGGAACTGGTTGCAGGAACATATAGAACAGCTCTTGGTCTCTCTGATACATTCATGATTCCAGATACCCCCAAGTCCCTGGAACTATAGGCGATGATCTTGTCAAGGTCTTTTTGGTATTTTCGCAAAATGTCTTTGGACTGAAACCTGCGACTGTGAGGGTTATGGAAGTCTGTATTGGGCAGGCTGAACGAAGAGCTGCTTGGAGGAGAGTTTGGGAAATCCGAAATGAACATACTGATCTTTTTGACACCGATCCACCAGCTCATGAAGATGAAAACAACATCAACCTCAGTGTTGGTGTTATTGTGTCGTCTGGCCAGGAGATGCTTTCATGCAATGATTCCGCTTCATATCTCCCCAATGCCAACGGGAAGCGGTGGTATACGTGATTCTGCTTTGGCGCATGCTAAGGAATTAATTGCCTTGGCTTGTGCACAGGTCAGGCCTTACATGACATTTCAGCAATTATCCTTTACACCAAAGATTCCCCTTGCTACAATCACTGACAAGTATATCATACCTCCAACATATGCTGATTTCCTTGGTTATTGGGCTAAACATGAATCAGACATGTGGGGGGATGGCAGAAATCTTGCGTCTATTCAGTTCAATTCACCTGGTCTACCAATGCTAGCACCTGTACTGCTGTCAAGATGGTTCTATCACGATCCCAAAAGGTGTTATTCATGATATGCCATGCCTTTCTGAATAGTTGCACACTTGTGTTAACGACGGTGCAGGACCTTGGAAAGCGACTTTGATGCAAGCTTGGTACAAAGACAGTTTGCTTCCCCCTGACCTCCTAGTTCACAAAGAGGAGGAAACCATGTATATAATGCTCAAAGACCTCAGGCAGCATTGTGTCAACCCAGTCCACCCATTCCAGTCAGCCACACCCATGCCAAGTCTACAGCCTTTCCCACTGCTGTCTGATGTATCCAAACCACCACTTCTGCCTATCTCACTTCTCGTTCCCCCCCAACATTTTGGTCCACTATAAAACAACAATCCTAGGTGGAGTGACACCCAGGAAATAGGTTGAGGGGATGCCTAGGTGCGATCTGTTTGTCCCAAAAGGGGTCTGAGATCGTCTGCTGAGGTCTTGGAGGTTAGAAGAATGGGCCAAAGGTGCGAGAAACCAGAGTCTGAAAGTCCGTCGGTCTGTAGAAGTCCGAAAATGCAGTCAAAAGGTCAAGGGAGAAGGGAGAAGGTCATTGGAGTTGAGGGAAAGGTTGTTTAAGCAGTCAGAGGATGGTAAATGATCATGGTAGGAAGTTAGATGGAAAGTTTTTTTTACATGGGAACTATTCTAAAGGTCCTTAAAAGGGCCAGGAAATTGCCGGGCCTTGTAGCTAAGATATGATGAACTGTTCCTAATAGGGAAATACTAAAAACACAAGACCAGAGTGAGTAGACCAACGTTCTAATGGGCCGAGGACTGAGAGTAAGACTGAGATAGTCCAGACTGCGGGAAAAAGTGTCGGTCCATTGGACTATAAGTCCATGGGGCGTTGTCAACTCAAGACTCGGGGTGTCATCAGGCAAAAGCCTAGATCAGGGAGGAAAGGCTGAATGTATTCTTTTCCTCTCGAGGTAGGGATAGCACATCTATTGTTGATGTTTGTGGACATTTGGTGCTCAAAGGAAGATTACTGTGGAGTTTTGACGACGAAGCCAACTCCAAACTGAACACTCCATGCATGGGTGATATCAAGAGACTGAAAGCTTTTGATGTGAGGGACTATTCTGTGCTTGTCGCTATGCAGCATGGTGGTCTGGAGGCACTGGACCTCAGTGACCCATTACTGAAACCGACAGACAAGTCATGCACTGTTCTACCCTATTTTCTTCCTCCTCCTTCCAACATTAACAGACAAGGACCCTTTGTATGGAGGATAGGGATGCCTGTCAACTCTTTCACTAGAGGTGTTGGCCTGTCTGCCAAGGTCAAGGCTGGTTATTTTGGAAGGAAAGCAAGCGGAACACACCGCCAAGGTTAACATTGATCAACAGAAGGGCGTTGGACTTGGATGTCTCTCTACTGGGATGACCCATCCATGAGGGCTGGCGCTGTCAGTATTCAGGTTGAGCACGAGGACAACTGCCAATCCACAGAGGACATTTGTGGAAACTGTACTCATTTCTTGAATGCCGGGCGGTCGAAAAAATATGGAACATATCGACTTTGATTGCTCACAAGTCAGTTTCCCACTGATGATGATAGACCTCCCAGCAGGCCTCCTGGCGCTTGCACCCCCACATCACATACAACTCCTGATTAGCTCACCAGGTTATTTGGTGGATTTTGCTTCACCGTTTTCACCATCACATCACTTAGGACCGTCCTGACTCATGCCAAGTTGGTGACTAAACTAGAAGGCAACGCTAACCCACAAGAATTTATTCTTGATGTCATGAAAGTGGAACCATTCTGTGATACCAACCAGCACTCTGTCATCCCCATCACATATACATTGACGGCGCAGAAGCTTATTATGGAATTGAATAATGGAAATGGACTTCTCCCTACTTCAGCCCCAGGTGATGCACTCGTTGTCTTTGAGGATGACTGCAAAGCACATGTCCTTTGTTGCCATCCAGGAAGGAGATGAATGAGCAGATGCAGAAATATAACTTCTTCAGCAAACCAGGTGGGATGCTGAAGAAAACTTATCTGGGGTCCCCACTTTCCTTGATGGTCTTGTCAATGTGGTCTCCTCTCTGATCATTTCTTCAGATTCATTCAGCGTGTCTCTACACTATCCTCAAAGAACCCCCTATTGGCATGGTCAAGAAGTACTTCTCATGAATGATGCTGACTGGATCCACTTTGAATGCCCTGGGGTCCAAGACAGAATCAATGGTGGGCTTTGTCTTGTTGACAGCCACTGTTTGAAGGTTTGCTACATCATCTCGGTATTATGGCCGCCTGGCTGGATTGCATTTCTTTCTGCATGCCAGATGAAGGGTGAGAAAAACCTCTCTGATGAAGCAATTCACATCACTGCAGGAATGTTGTTTGCAGGCTATGGAGGTGTTGTCAGCAAGCTCACACCCAATGTGGCAAGGAACATATATAGGTATTTGTTTTGGAAGGGTACTTGACTGGATTATCAGGAAGCTGCATATACATTGCACCAAGCTATCGTGAACCTACAAAAGAGTGTCAATGCATCATTTGGCGAATGGATTCAGTTTATCCATATCGGCCTTTGAATGCAGTATCATGCAGCTTGAAAGAATTGCTAACCAAGGGTGCTGGTGATATCAGGCACTTTACTGAGCACTGGTAGCGAGAGTGTATTAATTGATTACAATTAGTCCACTGTTACTGTCAACGCTCTCGAATGCTGGCTCTCTCCCTTTTCCTGCCACAGTGCTTCTCATCATCTTATTCTTTATTATACTTGTAGCCTATAGGGATCTTGATGTCAGGGAGTAGCGGTGTGCTGTACCATGAGCCCACTGCAACTCAGAAGAGGGGTATCAGCTGGATGTTGTCCGTAAGCTCCTGTTTGATGACTTTGTTAAACAGAGCAATGGCAGCTATTGCCATGAGTGCCACCTAGGTGACAAATCAAGAAGAAACAGATGAGCCAATGAGTTGAGTAGGCAGAATGAGAGACAATAGTAATAAAGGTAAATGACCCTGTACATACTGTCCACCAAGATCTCAAGAGAAAGAAGGAAGGGAGAAAAAAAAGGTATGTGCATATCTCTTAGAGGATGACCTTGCTGTCAGACTCATTAACATCGCAGTCTGAAGGCTTGTCAAGGGGGGTAATTGACATGATGAGGGCCGCCAGACTAGCAAGCATACACCTCGATACAAATGTCCTTTTCATCTCTGATGAGCAACGCTTCAAGAAAGCTCTCAGCAATCGGTCGTTGACATCTGAACAAAGAAACGATACACTCTGATTTGAAACTGAGGATGCTACAGAGCAAATTAAAATGTAGCATATGCACAATCAAGGTGGTGAATTGACTGGGTGCAGATAAAAAATCTAGCACCATTCAAGCAAATTGAAAGCAGGTGACTTAGCAGTTTTCCCAGTACTTGAGCACACCCCCAGCCGCTCTGACTTCGGCCTTTGGAACTAGAGGATAATCAAGGTAAGCATCATGGATGGAATTGGAGTGCTGTGTTGTGTCACCATCTTTGTCATCAGAGTTTGTCGTGTCCCATTTGGAGCACTGCCACTGGATCACCCACAGATATCCACAGATACTATGGGTGAAGTCAATCCTTATCTATACCCATCTGGGTCAAAGCATCCACCCCACCCAGCCCACTATAGATATTACCCACAGGTGTGACCTGGACAGATACCCAGGCAAGGCCGATCCATGCTATATTCTACCTGATATGGTCATGCAACACATGCACATATATTAATAGTTTGTTTCACAAAGTATCTTATCCATTAGTACCACAACAGGTACTGGAATGGTCCATATCATTCCAACAACATAGTTCCAGCTGCAGCAATGCCATGCTGATAAGGACAACGTGGTACAAGGTGTGTGGCATCTCTACTCACTTCCATCACCTACCTAACGACTCCACTGTCCAAGTAGCCGACTAGACGAACCCAAAGCTGGTGAGGATTAATGCCATCACCTGCATAGCAATGCCTCGATCAACAACATGGACGAGGAGGGCAAGGAAGAGGGTGAAGAAGGAGAGGAGAGAAACGAGGATGACCCAGCAGGTGTGTAACATGCCAGATTGCACTCCTCACCATCTAATGCTATGCAAGTCGACATACAGACGATGTGAGGAGAATGCAAGGGGAGTGAGGACACGAGAAGGAGTTTTGATCTTCTGTGGCCAGCTTGTCATGTCATTGGGTCTTATTCCATCTCAGGGCAGGAATTTGGAAAGAACCAATACCTACTCCAAAGCGAGACATACATACATGGTAAGTCAGCACTCTTGTTCTTGTGGAAGACAATTCAGACAGCAGGGCAGTGTGCCCAAACCTGAACCAGAGTCAATAAGCAGAAACACAATTCTGGACTTGATTATGGATTGAAGAAGGAAGACTCCAAGGAGGATGTGTTGTCAATTGTTGCTAGTGGAAGTAAGTAAGTAACCTGGGTTGTGATATCTTTTTACTCTATTGTGTTTTACATGTTCGGACAGTGTTAATGATTGAATGTCAAGCTTGAACTTTGTCAGTCACCATAGATATGATATGTGCTGACAGCCTTTCAATTGATGACAGCTTGCAACCATGCACTGTAAATTAATTCAGAAGAATCAGATAGAAATTCTAGATCTGTGCTGATCATGGAAGGTGATGATATATGAGTTACAAGGGTTTCTATGGTTGACAGTCATTCAAAGTGATGAAACTGATGGTCTTACTGCATGAATTGATTGTGTGTAGGATGGGAGAAATGAACACTATATAGAATGTATGAAGATGGTCCTAGTTGGTACAGGTAGTACCTACATAAAGCCGGTCAGTGCGCTATTCTGGGTTGGTCATGTACACCTCTTGGTCCCCAACTTGCTCTACTAGCTTCCCACAGGCCTCCTTGGATGCATGCATTGTGCCATAGACCAAGCTTGTGATCATGGGGTGACAGAGCATGTGAGGGACATGATCGCGGTGAAATGTAGAGTGCATACATGCAGGGCACTGGCATATTCAAGCCAGGCCTCCACACCTTGGCACCAGGTGTGGGGTGCACAAAGATGTTCTTGAGCTTGAGAACATGGACTATCCTCCTATTCGCTGCATTGGTTCCAAAACCACCTGACAAACTGTGATCTGGACATGTGTCCTGCCTGTGACAACTCAATGTTCATTGCTTGTTCAATGACGGCGCTTGGAAATGATCCATGATCTGAAATCAACATGAGCCAAGTGTGACTTGATCAATGAACGAGACAGCCTTCAAATCAGTGAATTTGACACACCAGCCAAGGTGCTGAGCTGTCTGAGCCACCTGAACAGCTTGTTCCACGTGATGTCCTGCCAGGCAGCCAGGTGGTGTAAAAAGGTATGACTGAAATGAGAACACAGGTGAACTGAGGATCAAAGTTGAGGGGCGATGGAGAGTCGAGCTCAGGCTCGGGGGTGTCATCTTTCATACTCTTTGTATCAGTTTGTGCACTGCTTGTTGACACCATGGTATTCATTGGACAGTTGCACCATTAAGAATTTGGTCAGAGACTGATGTGATGTTAGCCAACTTGTCCATTGATGTGTTTTGAGGTCTAAACCTTGTATAACACAAACCGATCACAGAGTGCCTCCTTCCACACCTTGGGCGCCATGTCGCATCAGCTGGGGTTCGATAGCGCGACTTAGAGTATAGGGAGCACTTCCACCAAGGGTATGTACATTGCACTTTTCACTCTGTCAGAGACACGCTGCATAGAACCAGCATAAGACACACATCGTACACGTTCCCTTTGATGAGCTTTCACCATGAGAGGTCATATGACTTGAGCAACCCACATATACACCTTGAGGATGACCATGATGAGCGTGAGGGGCCTCCGTGGGTCATTGTTCTGGTCTGCCATAACTAGCTTGCAATCTGTCTCCCTCAGCACACAGATGAGTAAACTATTTACGGCCTGTGTACCACTCCATCTATCCGCAGGCATCAACATGCATTCGAGGGACAGGCACGCACCTCGCAGGCACTGGCGTGATCATGGCTAGACTGCTGTTGAACTGCGGTTCGCCGATCTATATTTTGAAGGCACAAAGAAATGGGGGGTGACCTGGGCTATGGCATCTTGGAGAGTGAAGCCCTTGGTGAGGACAAGTAAGTCCACCCAGGGACATGTCCTAAGCAATAAAGAAGTCAGCATGAGTGGGGGGCATTCGTTGTGTGTGGTCACCTGCTGCATCACTAACGAACATCTTGATTCAATGTTGTGGTATGGACAAAACTTTCTGCGTCAGTGATTTCCTTTAGTTGACAGGTTTGAGATATACCCTATTTCCTGTTACGGACACTGTTTAGGACTGGTGGCTAGTCCACCACGGTTATCATAACTTACCCTACAGCAAAAACATAAAACGAAAGTCAGAAAACATGAAATCGTCTTTGAAAAAAAAAAAACATATATGAAAGCACAAAAACAGGTAATGAAACCATGACCTAGAAAAAGTCAGATGAAAGTTCTGTCTATATGAGTCCATTATAGATTGTTGCCATCTAACCAGAGGTGGTGAGATAATAGCTTTTTTTATCCCCACTCCAACATCTCTCTTCTGAACTCACTGAAGGTCTGTTTGCATCAAGTTTAGTATCCTAGGGTTTGTAGTATGGACTAGTAGCAGCATTGAGCTGCTCATATGCATCTTCATTTAAGCACACTGTCAACTTTCAAGGAGGCCAGATTTCGACGGCCAGTTCGCACTGCAGTATCTTAGAACAGCTTTAGATTGTATTCTCAGTGATCACTGACAACTTCAGTGCTTCTTTGATAATGCACTGCGTGTATGTTCATTAAAATTTGGGGCTTGAGGATCAATCCAGCACGCCATCAGGCTCCTACCATATCTTTCTACCTTCCCTTTCACTTACATGTGGCACCTCGTTCTGCTTCTCCCTTGGAGCTCCCTCCCTGCTTCCCACTGGCAAGTCATCAATTCCACTGTGGAACATGCGCGTCGTGTCACATGCTTGTGCTATATTTAACAAAGGCAGGATGAAAGCGATGTTAGCCCGCCAGTCCACCACTGTTCAAGCACTCGCTAGTATTCATCACTCCAAATGGGCCAGTCGAAATCCACTCTCCGTTCTCTAGTTCTTGGTCTAGCAGTTGCTACCTGAAGTAAGTGGCCATCTAACAGTTTGAATGAACTAATTGATTGGCTTTGCTGCTTCCGTCTTACCGAAAAGTCCATTTCTATGTCCTTTGTGATAACAAGCCAGTGCATGCTTCAGTCAACACTAGCAACAACCTTGTCAAGTTGTTTACGGATTTTTGAGAGGACCCTGCTGTATCTCAGACCATCCCTGCTTGGGTTATATGGCATGAATGTGTATTCTACAGACTCAAGAACCCAGTTCTGTTTGTGCAGCCAATGCTCCAGGAGGGTGACATATTCCTACATCAAGCCAAGCAGAGATGTGAAGTAGGGAACAGGTCGCACGTTGAACCCATAACAACAACGGTTCGCCAGTTGGCAGAACAATTCTCCCCTGACTATGCTTATCTAGTCATCGAACTTACTGACTGTAAGCGATGTCGTCTTTCAGGCTCTGCGAGTTCATGCCAACAGCTGTGTTACTTTTCAGTGTCCCTGTAATTTGAAAATGTGACCAAAGAAAGCCAGAGTCATGCTGCATTGTTCGAATGTCTACAGGTGAATGTCGGGCGTCTCAGGTCATAGGCTACAGCAGACATAGAGGGGAATCTGAAGGACATCAGCAAATCACCCTTTTCAGGTCAGAGACTTCACACATTACAATGTCACACAATGATTACAACATATGACAGCGCTGCAACACCCAGGGCCACAGGCAACAGCACAGTGTACAGCGCGTCATAGTTAGTAATTAGGCTAGATATCTAGTTAATGTAGTACTAGTTATCCTAATGACGAGGGACTTAGACAATTTTTAGTGAGTGAGTGTGACATGTGACACGTTGAAATCTGACCACAGCTGTGGTCGCAGCTCACAGCGCTCACATCTCATCCACACCCTCCCCTGTCATTGGGTCCTATCCCCTCTCGCATCCATGTCGCGCTGTCGTCTAGTGCCTTCCTCATGCTCATTCACATAGCCAGTGTGCCAAATTGAGTACAAGGCTCATCGCCTGCACTCCCCATGCCCACCATTGTCCACTGCATCTCCATGCATCTCCTCACGCTGGGATGGCGTCCACTGTCTCCTCCCATGTCTGCCCACGTCCCACCACCACCCAGCACCACCTTGTGCCCATTTGCGCCACCATTGGGCCCAACCGAGCTGGAGATGCATCACCCCTGCTCCCTTGTGCCCTATCATTGTCTAATGCCCCCCAACATGTCACTTTGCGCTGAGATGGTGTCCACCATCTCCTCTCATGTCTCCTCGCATCCCACCATTGCACAACACCACCTCGTGCTCATTTGCACCGCTGTTGTGCCAAACCGAATGTGAGGCACATCACCCTAACTCCCTTGTGCCCTACCGTCATCTAACCCCTCTCCACCCATCTTCTCACACCAAGAGGGCATCCACTGTCCCCTTTTGTGTCTTCTCGCCCCACTGTCACCCAGCGCCCCTGCCTCCTGTTTTTCAGGTGTTGACGCTCACCCATCACCCTCACCATATCCACTTGAGCCTGAACGCTCGACTAACACCCTGCCTCCAGTTTTCGGGTGTCAATGCTCACCGCTCACTCCCACCATGTCCATTCAAGCCCGAATGCTCACCTAATACCCCCCTCCCATTTTTCAGGTGTTGCCGCTCGCACATCACTCCCACTGTGTCCACTTGAGCCCAAACACTCACCCAACACCCCCCTCCCGTTTTTCAGGTATCGACGCTCACCCATCACCCCCATTGTGTCCACTCAAGTCCAAACACTCAATTAATGCCCTGCCTCCTTGCTCATTGCCCCCATTGTGTCCACTCGAGCCCAGAAAATGTTAACATGACACCAAGACACAACAATGCTTTGACAAGTGTTGTGGTGTTATTATGTTGTTGTCATAACAAATTCGACATACATAGCACACCATGTACCTCTAGAATACTATAATAAAAATTTTTAATCCTATAATTCATGCAGTAAGGGCAGGGAATGGAGCAGTCCCACAGACTTGTACAGTATGGTATAGCGTGCCAGTAGGTGCAGGATTACACAATCTGCACAGTGCTGGGAACTGCTGTGACAGCACTGTGACAGCACTAGACAAGGAGGGATCTTCCTGTGGCACTGTAGCCCCTGTCCAGCACTGGGCAGTGCTGGACAGGGGCTGAGTGATTTCCATATGAATGGCACATTCATGGAGGACATCATCAAGCTACTGCCTGTGTTCAAGGAGATCCAGGAAGCTCTGGAAGGCCTGTGCTTCTACAAGGCACATATTGTACCTTCCAATACTTTTCGATGCTAACCACAGGGTGTCCAGGCAAGTGATGTTGAGGGCAATCAGGATTATGAAGTTGCACGGAAGTAGTACAAGACTCAAATCGAATGGGTCTTCACGCCTATTGAAACTGAATCACCTGGACTGGTCACACACCGTGAATTTGTGATGTTCTATAACATTTTCTGAGGCTTTGATGAAGATGTGTTGAGGATTGCTGGCCGCGATATTTCTTCATCTTTCAGGGCCAGCAACTTCACCATGCACTATATTCATCCTCCGTTTTTCTCCATCCTTTCTCGTCATTTTGAGTACTAGCAGTAAGCAGCTCTGTGATTCATTTTCGCTACCACTAATATCCACACAGGAACACCTCTTGGGACTTTCTGATGTTTGTGGAAACAAATTCCCCAAACATGTTTCGAAGATTCATACCCTGAGGCAACTACATGGTTGTTTCTCCTCAATTCTCTATCCCATTCCTCATCTGTGAAGTTATTTTACATAAATACGAACATGATCACTCTTGAATGCTCATCCAGGCCACTGCACTTGCATGCACCAGACAACTTCTCCTATGACCTACCTCAACAAAGAAGTTTTTCTATGTGGACACCAATATGATTGCGTCTCAATACATTGTAATGGAATGTGGAGATGGCAATGCTAGCAATGGCCATAAGCCAGCCAGTCATCATGATCATGTTGGGCGCATCGCTGAACAGAGCATACAAGTGTCTATTCATCAAAATGACTTTGACCTCAGGGCAAGGGACCAGCAGATGTATTTTCTGTGGGAGATGTATAACTTGGTGACACTGGTTGATGCACTGTTGAGCGAGTTAGCTCCTTCTAAGCAAGGGTATCTGCATGACATTCATATGGCCGCAAGCAGAGTCATGTTGCTTTCCAACGAAGACTGAGCACCGACGATGGACAACACCACTATGCACTCAATGACTAGTTCTACATAGTTCACAACTGTCAATGCAGGGTTTTCCCAGTGCATATTCCATGTGCTCCCTTTGTTACTTTTCAGTCCACGGGAATCTGTGTGATCTTTCCTTTAGTTTCAATTGTCTTATGCTCCAGTACAAGTCCTTATATGCTTCTTGTAACTCCATTGTTTGGTAAAGAACTATAGCAAACACTTGTGGTCTATGGCATTGCAGCTTTTTGAAGCAGTCGCGTTCATGCCTAAAGCTACACAATGTCATCATCCTGTGAGAAGGGGGACATCTCTCCATCATTGATTTCAGGGTCTCCATCATGTCTGAAGTGCAGATGTGACATATAAGGGGATTGTTGGTATGGAAGACTACAATGCTGGCTGATCTGTGGAGCTGTGGTAAAGAGTTTAGTTTTGGTGATCTGGACTGTATTTTCAGCCTTTCCAGTGTCAAGAAGTTGAATAGCATGTCACATATCAATAGGGGAAATAATGGATGGATGACCACCAGAGGGTTTAGGAATGTTGGGACAATGTTTGGAGCGAATACGGCTGACAGTAGAGTGGTTGAACCCAGTAGAAGCAGAGATTTGGTGAGTTGATTCCCCAATTTCAAGAAAGCAAGGATTTGGTTGATTTGATCAGGAGAAAGAGATTTCATGGTGAAAGAAGTAGTGAAAGCAATGGTGTTTTGCTTTGTTTATACCATGTTGAACTATTCATGCATTACATGACTTATTCCCACACTCATACCTCATTGCAACATATGGTTTCCTTGTTTAAATGAACCAGCAACAAAACTGTTGCAATGACATGCATGGCTTAAAATGGCTATATCATGGCCAAATCAGGGCCAAATCACATGACCAAAAGACCAAATCGTAGCTGTTTATTCGTACTTTGTTTGGTCATGCCAAAGCTAAGTGAAATTCCCACAGGTGCTTGTGGTGTGCTTCGCACACCATGTCAAGGTTAGTTATTGCAATAGTTTTGTTGTCTACTGTATGTGCCAGCTGTCACCCCTCGGCGAGCACTTTATTGTCCGATTTTCCCCATTCATAATGATGGCATGTCCATTGCTGCCCATAGTACTGCAACGAGAGTTTTGATAATATGTGGAGCGCCCTAGGTAGCCTTGCTGCAGATCTGAATCTGATTCCATAAGGCATAAATTAAGTGCAACACAAGTGTCTATGTTAGCCTCCAATACCAACAAATGCCACCAACCCCGCTCAATGTTCCCATTGTGAAACATGATCTACATACACTCATATATTGAGAGGAGAAAGGGCATAACTCTCTTATCCTCTTGTACATCCACAGTGCCACATGTGGGAAGCATGACTCCACCCTCTCATTTCACAAGTGCCACCAATGCCATGTGTACTAGCCTCCAGAAAAACCTATGACAGTGTGGTCAATGAACACCTCCAGTAAATAAACTATCACATGCTCAGCTTGTCCCTGTCTACACCATTCTCCAAACCAGCTTCAAGTTGGGTGACCTCCACAGAAAAAGACATGGAATCCATCCCTTTCAGAGCTCTGTTCCTGTCCTGGTCGTCCAAGTGCCAGGCCTCCTTCTCCTTACCAACTGGTCTAATTGGGAACTCCACAGGTGGAAGGCAATCAATTCGACAAACATGGCAAGGTAATCGTACTGTCACCTCCATCATGTTGTCGTAATGATGGTACTCACAATGACCTTCGATCTTGCCTTCCTGGTGATTGATCATTGGCTACCACAGCTAAAATGTCAGATAAAATCCCTCACAAAATCCCCTTTGTCCCTCGTCATGACAACAAGACTATGCTCTGGGAGGTCAAGGAGATCACCACAGAATCTGACAGCAGGTACAAGGTCACCTAGGCTGGCGTAGACCCTGAGAACGGAAAGCCTTTGGAACCAAGCTGGGTTAGTAAATCTGACTGCACAGACCTAGTGATAGCTGGATGGGAGGCAAAAAAAGGGAAGATGAAATTTAGGAACCTGGGTAGTGTGAATGCAATGAGTAGGTTTTGGAGTTGAAGCCCCTAACCACCTGTGATCACTAATGATTTCTGTTGAAGGCACCAATGGTTCCAAGAGCGAACAGCAAGCCAGGACTGCTATGAAGCACAAGTGGCAACCTAAGAGCAAAAACACATGGGAAAAAGAGACTCTAAAGGGTTAGTTGCCAAGGTTAAGGAGATAAAACCACAATCAGCATTGCCACCAATGCTGCACTGAAACTCAGAATGGAGGTAATTGATGCCCTCCAAAAGGACTCAGGCAGGGTAGATGTGTAATGCAGCTATGTATTGCTATGCTATGTTACAGTAGTAATCATATGGAACAGAGTAAAATGCACTGATGACAAGTAGACTACCGAGCTGCACATACAGCTGACTCGCTGTATCAGCAAAAGAACTTGACTAGCCACCAAGCTCACTGGTGCAAAAAGATCAGCAAGTGTCAGCTTTGAAATCATAAACATGCCTGAGGTTGGCCACTGGATGACTAAGCAGGACTCTGGCCTCATTAATAACATGATGGCATTTCTTTCATACCAGCAAGTACTTCTTGTTTATGAACCATGTAATTTGATCAGGTGAATGTTGTATCATAGAATGCAGCAATACAAGCTATCTTCAAGTTCCAGTCAGATCTTTGAAGCACAGATGCTATTTTCTTGGTTAACAAGACTATCCAAGTGTGTTTGTCCTTCCACTTGAACACTGGCATCATGTCGGTCAGTTCAGTAGGAAATTGGCCAACATGCAAGGGACTCCTTCTCCTCCACAAAATACACTTGTTTGGCTCCACCAGTGCTGTTTCATTACTCATGCAATTACCCTTCATGTTATTTCAGATGCATGGCGTTGACTGGATGTGTCTCTAGTAGATGGTTTTGAATTCATTGCAGCCCCCCAGGCACAGTACTTGCCTGCAGTCCTGAAGGTGCACATTTCAGATCACATTTGCTGTCAGTTGTACACTGGGCTGGTTTCTTGGGTCTGTGGAGAATTTGGGTGTATATCATTTAGCGGCGACATGTTTCTGCCACACATGCTCAACAGAGAAGGTGCAGAAACGGTGCAGGCATTCTTGTGCATTAGGCTTTCCAAGGGATGATTTCTGGTGACCAGGTATGTGTTATGCACCGTGGTCTTTCCTACTTTCTCATGCCTATGGCAGTTTTTTGAGAGTCCTGCAGTCACCTACCTTGCCTAACATGGCTGAGAACTGAAAGCTGTGCCAGCATTTTGTACACTTCCCCCCAAGCATACTGCTATTCCTTGAATGTGAACCAGAACCAGATGTGTCATGTGCGGCTGCTGAGCTTTCGCATCGACATCGACACTGATGCCACCTCACAGATCTTTGCACTGGTGTTTGGACAGCTTGCAGAAGCCACACGCCAGTGGGATGATAATCAGTGTATGGTCTCACCTGTGCAGATCATGGGTATGTTTGTCCACTGAGTGGAACTGCAGAAAGCCATGCAAATGATGGTATGGGGTCAGAATAAAATTGACCAAATGACGCCACCCAGCAATGTTGATTTGGCCAAAATTCAAGAATGTGCTAGAGGTATTCTTCAGGAACGATATGCAGAGTGTCCCGTGTGTAGGCATTCCAGAGCTGGGTGGGATGGATGTCAGGGCATTGGCATTTCACCTGTCTGATATGTAGCCTGAATGATGATGGCTATGCAAGTGTTCTTTCTTGTCCTGGGAGAACTGTTATAGCAAGGGTCAATTGATCGAGAGATCGACCATGGCTCATGGTCTACTATTATGGTGAACCTGCTGCTTCTTCTCATCCATCATTGAATGTCTCGCCTGCACTTCATTTTCGCATGCATACACCATTCCCCTCTTGCAGGTCCGACCTGTGCTTATTTATTGCACTTGTGGTTTCTCTGGCAAGGTGCAATGACTGATAGAGCTCAGAATCTGTGTGTGGCCATTTTACTCTGAGAGTAATGAAGGAACTCCAATATCTGTTCCCATGGCAAGCATTCTGCTTTCCAGCTCCAGTCCCTCACAGGGTGGTTTTGGCTGCTTCCTTGAAGTCATGTGAGTTCCTCAGCACCTCTTGTGTTAATATCATCTCTGCTGTTCTTCAGCAATTTAATCACGTATGCTCTCTAAGCGACACACTGACAATAGGATTCTCAGGCACATATGGATGCTGATTTGCTCGTATAGTAGGTAGAATCATCCTGGGCCTGTTGGTCGTCCGTGATGGTAATCCAGACTAACTTGATCGCAGCCTAGACTCGGCTAAGCAAGGCCAAGTAAAGAGCTAAGGTAAGAAAATGCCATAGCCACCTATCCTCCATCCTCTGCCTTTTTTCTCCTTGCTTTCCTCTGTTTCCCAGCCTCCTGATGTCATTCACATCACTGTACAAAGATGGCATCCTACTCTCGTTTCTGTACTATCATGGATTACATTCCGGTTCCTACCCTTGAATCCAGTGCATCTTCAAGCCTAGCCGGACCACCACACCTAGAGTCCTTGCTTCACAACTCCTCTTCACTTCATCCTGTATGTTCCCATCCTTTCCATATACAACCAAATTCACTGCCGTCTACTGCAACCCCCTTTTTCTCACCTGTGAGATGCAACTGCTCTCTCTAATGACCTGGTACAACCCTTGCAGCTTTCCCCTCACTCGGCACCCTATTTGCAAAAGGGGCAGCTTTTCCCCCTCGACTGAGACATGGATGAAGAAGCCAGCGAGGCAAAAGACTCAGATTACCAGCAAGACTTGGATGAATCAGATGGTAGCATCTATAGCATCTCGGACTTGGAGCTTGACTGGGAGCGCAGAGATGACCATTGGTTGCCAGGCTCTCAGCCTCCTTTGCTTCCGAGTAAGCGGCCACAGAAAGAATCTCACCAGGGACCTCCATAGAAGAAATTTCACATGCAAGTTTCAAGGGGAACTGTTGGATACCCTGCCGAAATCAATGTCCCCCTCTCAATCTCGAATGGTACTGTGCCATTTTGTACTGAAAAATCCCACGTCAACCCATCTCAAGGCTGCCCATCTATGCCCCTTACAAAATGCACTATTCTGCACAAACTTCAGATGTACTTTGGTCCCTATGGCTTCATATTCAAGAAGTGTCACCAGATCTACCCTCCTGGCTATCTCCACTACCACATATCCAAAAAACATCTAAACAATCTAGATATAATTGGAAATGGGAAGTGAAGGAAAGAACTCTATGATATTATTGTCAATCATCTGCTCACTGCACATGGTGTTTCTGAGGATGCCATTACATTTGAGCTTCCTGAGAGACTTTCTGATCTGATCCCTGGATTGATTCCAAGTTTGTGCTACCCATGTTCTGCTTGCCCTGAATCCCGGTGGTTTGTCTGGAAGGCATTGGGTTCTCATCATCGAGAGTAGCACCAGGGTATAGAATCCCCACAAAAACATGGCCTTAAGCCATGCTACATCATCAGGCTATACAAGCTATGAAACTTAAAGGGGCTTGGCAGTCAGTCCAAACTCAACGACACAGTGATTCTGCTTCCAGTGAACTAGACCCCAACTGATTCTAAGGTTCAATCTGGCCCAGTTGTAGTTGCAACAAATCGACCACTTGTTCCTATGTTCGCCCCTCACTTGGTGGCTATTGGTTGGTTAGAGTATCTATAGAGCCCCAAGGGCGTGGACATTGACTTGTTGGTGAAGCTGGTTGGGCTACTGAAAGAAAAGAAGATGTCATTTTCCCTTCCAAAATAAGCTGCTCTGAAAAGGTGTATGCTGCAATTTGACACATTATTGGTGTGATATCTTAAGGATGCCAAGATCTTCCTGGATGGCTGCCATCCCTTCGTTCAAAGGTCAATCACTTCTTGGTAAGTCTCCTACCCTCCACAGAGTCTCAGGTGGTAGCTCACCCTCTTCAAGGACAAAAGCTCATTACTACAGTTCAACGAGGTGCTTATATTTCACTATCATACAGCAATCACAAAAACACTCTGCATGATGCTTCGCTTCCATTACTTTTCCCACCTGAAAAATCAATTGTAATTCAAGCATCTTGGCAACTTCTTCATCAGGTGGAACGAGCAGCAAGTTGTGGCCACTAGGTCTCTCTACAGCTGTCTTATCTTAGTCAATGGCAAATATGATGGTGACTTCCTTTCTCATTCCATCATGCTTCTTCACCACCTCTTGGTCTCCCTTATCCATCACGAAATACATGGCACAAGGAAGATGGAGTGCCTGACAGACCAGTCTCTTTTTCTAAAACAGTGATGGCTGCGAACTACTTCAGGACATGACTATTTCATACTGTATGACCATCTCAAATCAGTCTGGCACAGTGCCGCATCCACAGCATTCAAAGAAAGTGCAAAGATAGGGCATAGGTTCTAGCCTCTTATTCTTGATTGACGGACACTTGGCAATCAGCAAGCCTATTGCAAAACAATCAGGGAGGTCCAGGCAAGAAAGCTCCTTATGGTTCTTGCCTCCCGCATTTGTGTCTAGTTTGGCATTCTATCTAGCTGTCCTGCACCCCATAGTCATACAAATTCTTTCCCAGCTCTGAAAGGAAGTTGACCACCAAGATACCTATATCTTTTGCTGTACAATTCTGAGGACTTCTGATTCACATTCACACTCCTGGAGTAGTGATGAGATTACTTGAATAATACAACACCACACCAAGAACATGAATATCTCGCTCTTCATCAGCCTGCTGCATCAACTGTACACTGCATTCTTTCATCAGTATTTTCCAGGTCTTTGTGACCCTGGAGTAGAGGAAGATTCACTAGTAGACCAGCAGGGGCAACATTGGTTCTATATAGGCCATCGACACTACGGGCAGCTCATTTGAAATGTTCCATGATCTTTAGGAATTGAGGTAACAGAAGCGAAGAGATTAGGTGGAATGAGTCAACTCCTACACATCATGTTTGGGTTTCAGACCCCAGATGAGTGCTGGAGGCCTTTGTTGGAAGAATCACACTTCCTGCCATATACAAAGCACCTCAGGCATGCATTGGACACTGCTCATCTCCTAATGCTCTATGAATATGACATTTTGTCTCGCGGCATAGGACCCCCAGCGGCCATGAGAGCCCGAAAAGTCTTGCAAGATTGTCCTTACTTCAAATTAGTGAGTTACACCCCCTTTTTTCAAGCATCAGTGATTCTATCTATGTAGCCCATGAAACTAGATGAAGGATTTGGGGATACTGTCCTTCTATTGGTACTGCATGCATCCATGTTCAGTGAAGGGGTCCAAGACAATATGATACAACACCTCCTGGAGGCTATCTAGTTGCTGACATTGCAAGGGCCGTAACTTTGATATGTGGCTTGCTTACATTGACTCAATTCTTCCAAACATCACCCAAAGATCATCCAAGCACTGGAAGAATGGACCCATGGTGTTTACTATCCAGTTTGTCAATTTGACTTAAAAGCAAGTGAAAATTTCAAGAATATGCAAATGTGTGCTGAAAAACGCCTCTCAGACACACGGGATAGGTGACCTGACTGCTGGTACAAGCTGTCAGAAGCCATCCACAATTATCATCCCCCAACCTATAGGAGGGACTGGAGGATGGATGGCCTGCCAGTAGAGGAACCAACTATATAGCTTCTTTAACAACCAGGTATGGATAACCTCAAGTGATTGTCCCCTGGTGCAACTGTACATAGGCATAGTCAAATACAACTGGTAGTACCCTTAGATAACTTTAAGACAGTGATCAGTCCTGCTGCCTGTCCAGGACCATTAGGGCCTGCATGCAAGATAACTGGCATGTCACTGTGATACAGTGCACACTTCACCATATCTCGCTGGCAGTCAATCATTCCACTGGTCCAAGGGGAACAGTGGATGTCTTGGCATGGATACAGAATCGAAGATAACGCTGATCTAGATGTGCCTGTTGTCTATCCCTTCACACATGAGGTCTTGTAACCTGGAAGCAAAGAGAAAATGAGGATGTGTGGGATTGAAACAGGGTCTCATTTCTCGCGGGTGCTTTCGGGCTCTCAAATTTTGACTGGTTACAATGCTTTCACTCCCTCACATAGGGGTTTGTTCAGAACTAGATTCACATGCCACTTGCTGCTGAAATATGGTCGTTGCTGTTCCATCTCTTCTTGTCGTGTAAATGTAACTAGAAGCAAGGTTCGATAACAGCACCCGAGTCCATATACTGTAGTCAATATGTACTGAGCACATTGACGAGCCTGTATGTAAATAAGTCTTGTTTATCAGATGGGCCTGTGGACAGGCCCACAGATTGTGGAAGTGGAAACTGATATAGATATACAGGCCTGGCATAGAATAAAATAACCTTATGTGACATCATCAGAAGGGCTGAGGTGGATCATGGTATACCCAATGGGTTGGTATCACACAGGCCAACATTCAGTGTGTGGCGCTAGTAATGATATAGTTGGATGGGCCTGGATCTACACGCCCAATCTCAGCATGAACAAATCAGGCAGGCTAGGATCTGAGGGATAGCTTCGCCCAGTTTCTGGGACATGGGCCATAGGTGTGTACCCCTTGTGAAGACGATGTCATCTCATGGGCCAACTAGGGTGGTACTGAGCTCAGCACAATGTGATCTGGTGGGCCAGGATGGCTGCAGCAGATTTGGCTTGTTAACATTGGAGGGGCCTGTGTCCTTATTGAAGGGCAAGGCATGACAACATTGTACAGGCCAGGAAATGGTGACCCGTGCAATGGCGACCCAATCAGAAGGGCTGATATGGCAGGTAGAGGCTCAATGTGATGCGATCAGGCAGGCCCAGGCAGACTTTGCCTACTTTGGTGTGATCACAACAATGGGGCCACAATTGAGGTAGAATGATCGGCTGTATTGTTCATGTGGGCTGGGAGAGATGCTTTAAAGCTACAACAACCTTGTCTAGCGGGCCTACATAGGTGGTGCTGAAATCTGCACAGTGCAATCTTGTGGGCCTGGCCCGCTGTGATAGGCTCCGCTCATAATCATCACATGGGCCTCGAGATGCCGATGCACGAGATACCAACCCTATCACACGGACCGACATGAGTGGTGCAAGCTTGCAATGATGTGATCAGGAGGGCCAGGGTGGACAGTGCTAAGCTCAACATGACTGCATCAAGCAGGTTGATATGAGTGGTGCAAGCTTGTAATAATGTGATCTGGAGGGCCAAGATGGATGGGGCTGAGTTCAGCATGATTGCATTGAGCGGGCCAATATGAGTGAGGTGAGTTCGCAATGATGTGATCTGAAGAGCCAGGGTGGATGGTGCCGAGCTCATCATGACTGCATCAAGCGGGCTGAGATAAGCAGTGTGAGCTTGTAATGATGTGATCTAGAGGGCCAAGGTGGATGGTGCCGAGTTGACGTGAGGTTGCCGGCTGTACAGTGATTACATCCTAGGGTTGTGCCAAGCAAGACACAATGTAATCTGGTGGGCCTGAGAATGGTAGCATGGCTATCGTGTACACATTTGACAGGCCTCCATTCTTGTGATCTAGCATACAATGATAACATGATATGTGCCTTTGTAAGCATGATCATATTCTACAGGCACAGTAGGTGTACCAACATGATGACACAGGCCTGCCAGTGCAGTGCTAACATACCATCAGATACATCAAAAAGGCCTGAGGGTATAATGCCGACATTGGACCGATGCTACCGTTCCAACATGTGAAGAGTATTGCCAGCAGTGGAAATCCATTGCTTCATTGACATGCTTGGTTGCGCCTTGGTTTTGCAGACACGACATAGCCATTGCCGTCTTGGGCCAGTTAAGAGTCTCTGTATTGTGGGTGGCTTCTTTTAGAATATAAGAAAGGCCTGAATCATGACTCCATGCATAGTGATACAACCCTAAGACCTAAGTCCTCAGGTTACCACTTGGCAACTAAGAGCTCTATGGAAGAGTAGAGGGAGTAGTTGGAATCTAGGCTGGGTGTGCCTTAGGGAGGATGATGCCCAAGTGAACTAGACTGG